>NDXB01021641.1:74419-92752 GCA_002631895.1 Agapornis roseicollis | reverse complement strand
AAAAAAATTTTTCCCCCCTTTCATTTAAAAAAAAAAAAAAAAAAAAGGCAGAAGTACCTTGACTTGACATTGCAAACATTCCTCTGGAGGAGTAAGAAACAGTATTTCCACAGAGCAAAATGTCTGTAATGGAATTGGTAATGGAAGCTTTGGGGTTCTTGTATAAATTCTGTGATCCTATACTTTCTCCTCCTCACACTACAAACTGTGCAAATCAACAACTATAATTAACAACTATCCCAATATAAGAATGTCCTGAGTTTAGTAGTAGCAGTCATTTTTTCTCCTTCTTAGTAGCTGGTGCAGAGCTGTGTTTTTTACTTTCAGCCTGGGAACAGTGCTGATAACACCAATGTATTTAGTTACTGCTCAAATGTTTATTCTGACCAAGGACTTTCTGAGCCTTACGCTCTGCCAGGGAGGAGGGGAGGCCAGGGGGAAGCAGGGACAGGACACCTGACCCAAACTAGCCAAAGAGGTATTCCATACCACAGCACGTCATGCCCAGGGTGTAAACTGATAGTTATCCAGAAGCACTAGATCACTGCCGGGGTCGGATTGCGTATTATTGGTCAGCGGGTGGTATTGTATTCTCTTCCCTTGTTATTTCCCTTATCATTGTTATTATTAGTGGTAGCAGTAGTGATTTGTGCTATACCTTAGTTACTGAACTGCTCTTATCTCAACCCATGGGAGTTACATTCTTTTGATTCTCCTCCCCATCCCTCTGGGAGCAGGGGAAGGAAAGGGAGGGAATGAGAGAACGACTGCATGATTTATGGTTGAGCTTAAACCACAACAAAGAAAAAATTTAAAATTGCTGAGTCAAGTGCTCTGATTTTGGGAAATGCCAGAATTAATACAGTTCATCTAAACTCACTTCAACTTTAGTGTTTACAGAGATCTTTCTTAGCACTTTCACAATTCTTTTCCTACAGGTTACCAACTAAAGACTCCTAAAAAGATATCTTCTTATTGCTGCTGAAGCAATGGATATCAAAATTATGTTGGTATTGGGGATTACTGATAAAACCTCACAATCCTCATAGAGGAGTCAGAATTGTAACAAGCCCCCAGATTTCAGGCTAATTTAAGACAGCTGTCTTGTCTTCCACAGGCCTCTCAATCAAGAAAAGATACTGAAAGTTTTAGTCATCAACAGGAACAATCGGAAAGGGCAAAGCCCATTTTTTCGAGCAGGAAAGCTAATCTGCAACTCCAGATTATAGAATACATGTTAAATTTGATAAACTATTCACTAGAGACTTTTTAGAGACTTAGCATTCATACCAGGCACTGCCAATGTATTGTTCATGTCTAACAATGCTATGAAACAAACAAATAAACAGCATGATCTTCAGAGAGGAATTATATTGAAATGTGGTTAACGAACAAAAAATTGCATATCAGAATTCCTTTGGAAAAGGTTTTCAGTAACTTTTCTTAAGTATTTATATATTTGTATTCTGTGGCTTTCAGTCAACTGGATTAAGAAAAAAAATAAAAATAAATAAAACCTCTTCCCCAAAAAATCCAAAAACCCCAAACCAAACAACCAAACAAAAAATTCCTAAAAGCAACAACTAAAACCAAAACCAGCAAAAAGCGCCACAAAAACACCCCCGAACCCCAGACTTGTTCAGTTGACTGCCATGTTAAGGGACTGCCACATTCTGTACCTCAGCATGATGTAGTTCAGTATGTTAACTTCAGCACTCGAGCTGATACACACCTACTCACTGTGAAAAGAAGTTTTCACGAAACCTTTTGTTTCTGGAGAAGAAAAAGGGTGGGCTTTATTTTCATTTAGAAAGCATCTGGAAAAATCAAGCTGGTGTATGTATATTTATGGAACAGATCTGAAAAGCAATTTTCAGAGTATCAGTTATTTATGAATTGTTTTATGAACTTGTTATTTGTGGTCAAAAGCCTCCCAAATCACATTATTTCTACTGCCTAAATGAATACCTAGCATTCTTATGACACCTATTCCTCAGAATTGTTTTTCACATATCTGCCACAGTTTTTCATTCATGAGGTACAGGGACAGGCAACCTGTACCATTTAAATCTTTGAAGCAAGAAGGTTGTATTCATACAGCCTGCTGACAAAGATCAAAAATGTTTTTCTCCTACAGAAAAGGTCTCTGTTGCACTATCAAGTATGGCAGAGCCAACAGAGATGCAAAACGTACAAACCAGACAGATGCTGCAAATGCACTTAACCCAGTATCATAAAAAGGTGGTAAGGAGAAATTACCACTACACTAGACAAATTCCTATCAGGGGATCAAGTTTTCCCTCCTCTTTTGTAGGATTAAAAGGTTGTCTGCCATGGGGAGAAAAGAATACACAGATCCCTTATGGGCTTCAGTCCTGGCTTCTCCCTCTCTCCTCCTCCCCCCACCCTCCAAAATATTCTGCATTCCAGCTTCACATAACAGCAATATTTAGGTTTGGGTGGAGAATATTCTAGTTGCAACACACAGTCTTTGTCAAAATTAAGTGTGAAAAACTAGCAACTGGAATTAATGTTAAAAGGGTAAAAATTATTTTAGTAATGTGATAGTTATAATAAGCAATGTAAGCCAAGAGTAAAGAGGCACATCAGTACAACATCAATTCTGATTAAGATCTGTTTCAAAGCCTGACCTTCATCAGTTGCTGACAAAATTCAATCCTTGCTGATGCCACAAGCTAGACAAATAACAGAGCAACAGCTGCAGCAGGAGACATTTAAACTCTTGGATGTACAGCTGTTCACGACCAGAAGAGATGACTCCTTCAATCTACAAAGCTACATGTAGAGAGGAGCAGGATGGTGCTTTTTTACTCACAATATCAACTATCTGGTAATTCTCAGCATAGGCATCTTTAAATTACAGTCAATTTGAAATCAAGTGTCATATGTTGCTTAATTCTCTTGCATGAGCTCTGAACGAAACTCTGCAGTTTTTGCAGTCTCAATTTACCCTGCAACTTTGAATGCAAAGGTATTTCAACACTTTCCTTTTTTTCTTTTTATAATTAGAAAATCTGTCTCACCAGTCCATGCTCACACTAGGTACCTCAGGAATGATACCAACATGTCTGTTCTAACCCTACACTTGATATGCACTCAGATCCCTAGCACTTTACCTCCTCCTTTCACACCCTTACTAGATTATCAAATTATTATTCTGGCCTGAATTCACATAGATTTATTAGGAGATCATGGACTCCATTACCAGTAAGTGAGGAAATGTGGTGGAGCTCATTCTGTAAACCAATTACTAATGCAGATTCTCTAGTAAAGACACACTTATTGGATTTCCTGAGTTCAGCAAATGCTTATCTATAATTCAAATAGTAAACAGCTGGAAAACCTGACACTTCTGTGACTAAGTGGTGTCTCTGTCTCTGATAGACAAGTAATAAATAATGCAGTCATTACAGAGAATTGCTCTTTTTCTGAATCTGCTGGTGAATTTTTAACTCTCTGAAAACTGCACAACTTTGGAGGGGAACAGGGCATTTTTTTCCTATGTTATTTTGCTTTTAGAACACGTGTAATAGTAGACCATACAATTAGCTGAAGGTTAGGAAAGGTCTTACTCCAGCTGCTTCCTAAAAACAAGCATTAAGTACACAGTAGAAATTCAGTAGCATTTCTGCCACATAGTCTCACATTTTGTTATTTTATATTTGTTTGTCCTGACTATACCAACCTGCTTTATTGCCTACTTTATATAGGAAAGAGCCAGTCACTGAAAAAATGTCTAGGTAAATCTCAAGACCTAAACTACTTGCAAATAACAGAATCATAAAGAAGAAATTCATGCTAAACCTCACATGAAATCCTGGACTTGTTGAAGTAGATAGCAATGCCAAAAGCTTACTTTGGTAACACTGGTTTGCTTGTGTCCAAGTATGCATAGACTAATTTTTGTCGTCATCGTTTTCTTCACAAATTCCCTCCCTGATTTAATGCATGAGATTGAAAACTAGCATTTTGTGCTGTTGAAGTATTTTACATCACAGCATTAATAACTTTTCAACATAGAGCATATATATGTGTGAGCTTAGATTTTTAAAATTCCATCACAGGAGCATTTTTACACTGAGAGTATGCAATAGGGGCAGTATGTATTGGATCTATCACACCTATTTAATTGGAGAAACTCACAGCTGTAGAAAGTGGCTCTAAGTTGACAGAGGCACATAACATTTGGGGCCATGGCAAAAGATTTGCAATAGAGGCCTAAGGGCACTGAAGAAACTGCTTTTCTGCAAAGCTTCATTTCACTTAAGGATTTTGGAAATGTTCCTGGTTTTCTTCCTTGTCTACTGACTCACAACCTCCATACTGAGGTCCCTGTCCTTTCCTCACATTTTCCCAGTTCCCTTTCTGAACTCTCCCTTTGGCACTGTTTTTTCTCTTCCTCTGCACATTCCTCGGAGTGCCCAATCCCAACCTCCTCAAGAAATCCTACTGCTCACCCACCCAAAACATTTTCCCCCATATTCTGAGCAATTACTATCTCTTCTCTTTGTCCACCCAGCTCACTCTCAAATGAGTTATAGACTACCTTACACAGACACATACATGTAAGGTTACCTACTACCAAGTGATACTGCCAGTCCTTTCATCATGTACAGGTCTGTATCTATACAAGATGTTAAGCCATTATACTTGCTGTACTTTTTTTTACTAATCTGTTTAACAGTTTTTTGTTTCTTACTTTAACTGGTAGCATCTTTGCATCAGAAAATGCAGTGCTTCGTGCACAGCCATCTAACTAGATGCCAACAGGTAGTTACTGGAAGCCTACTAATAATTTCAGTCTTACTGTGGATTAATCAAAGAGTGCAACCTGTAGAGCAGGTCAAAGAGAGGACCGTATAATTTGCACAAACTAGCTATTTTCCATGACTAGGTTTTAATTAGAGATATAAACAAATATTTGAATAAGAGAATATCTTTTCATTCTCTATCAACATTTGTTTAACAAGACTTCAAAACAATTAACAGAAAAGCTGAAATCTGTCCTCCAAAATCTGCCTTCAGGTGGGCTCCCATTAGAAGAAACTGAACCTGTTTTCTAGGATTAAAAGAACAGCAGACAGGCATGGTAATAATGGATATATATTCATGGCAATAAAGCTTAATTCTTGATTTAGACGTTATTAATAAATTATTTTTATATGGTCCATAAAATGTTTAGCCACCAAGTTCCACTTATAGTTATGCTATATATGGCCCTAGGTGAAGGGTTAAAAGTGGCTAACTTAAAAAGAAAAAACACACATAAATAATTAAAGATTTGATTATGCAAATCACATGCAATATTTGTACATATAGCTACACTCTGAATTAGAAAGTAAATATGAACACCTTATTTTATATTTATTGCTACTGATGGAAAATTTAGCGATTACATGGAAAGTCATAGTTTTCTGCAAGTTTTTCAGAAAATACTTCAGCAACGTTTCACAGATCTAGGTCTTAAAGCTGATACTGATCCAACTGTCTGTGTATATAAAAAGATGCTACACAGTTGGGTTCTGGGGGTTGGGTTTGCTTTTCATTTGCAGTTTGGTTGGTTTTGGTTTTTTTTAATCTGCACCAAAAATGCACTGTTACAATTCAATTCTGTGGCATCTTAGGCTAGGATAACCACAGTCTGAGTGTCCCAATATCACCACAAATAGGATTCTCTGAAGTTGAGGGTTATCAAACTATGAAAAGTAAGGACACTTAACATAGCCCCACATTGTACAAACTCCATTCTGAAAGGAAGGATTCATCTGACTGCCCCTTCATTCTTTTTTTTTTCCTCTATCTTCTTCAAAAATCACCATTATGATACTCATTGCCCTAATGAAAAAGCCTGCATGGCTTTAACCTTTTAAGTTTCTTACTGACTGAGCTACAGTATTCCCAGCCTTTATTTACCCTAAAATAAGCTATATAAAACACATTTGCTATCACTAACTGACAAAAAAAATAGGAAGCTGCTACATACATGTCAACTATTTGATAGTTTAGTGGTTCTTTTCTTGTTTCTTTTTGTTTATTTTTTTTAGTATCTATTGTATCCCATTCCAATTTTCCTGTAGATTTGAATCAGCTCAATATGATCTGGATGAATAGGAGGAAACAAAGAAATGAATGATGTTTCAGAGATCTGTTTTGAAAATTGCAAGAAAAAAAACTTATTTTTGCCTTTTCAATATGATTTTAATAACCCATAAGCAGTTACCAAAACCAGAAAGACATTCTTATAGCCAGGCAAAGGATTTATAACTACATTTTTTAATCTGAAATTTACTTTTAAGTTTACAACCTGAAAAGACAAACATGAACTGAAGTGCCATATTATTCATCTCTCTTGTTTTTACTGCCTTGTTATACGAGTTTATTTTGGACAAGTGTTACAGTGTTTTTCACAGATCAATGTTGACAGAAGAAATGCACAAGCAGTAGCACTGTTTTGTATCTTTTGAATGCAGCAAAGATCAACCTTGATCTAATCCTGATTTCCGAGATCAGTGAACTAAGGATAAGGATTTAACCGTGGGAAAATTTAGCACCTTCACATCTGTGGAATTTTTTCCATAGGACCTTCCAATCCCATTTTAACTATTGCCATGGAGCAATAAAACCCAACACCTCAGGTTTAAGGTCCAATACAGAGATTTTTATCTTCTTATTGTCTTAAATTCTGAAAGTTCTGAAAGATGTTCTAAAGTAAATTTGAACTGGATCAGGGAACAAGGAGCAACAGAATGAGTTTCTTAGCAGGTATTTGTTGCTTTGAGGGCAAACTGGACAAAATGTTTGGGTTTTTTTAAAAGTTGCATTCATGACCCAATGCCAAACCTGGGCTGTACATATCTCAAACAGGCCTGCCTTGAGATAAGGAAAGCATGGACCCCTATAGTCCTGTTTTCATCTGAAAGGACAAAAAGTAATTTCCTATGTGAGGGAAAAGGGAACAGATTTTATTAAGCTGTTTCTATTTGAACTGGAGGCCTATGCATAATCTTCATAACTAGAAGAAAAGTTTTTGCAACTAATTTCCATTTTTTTCTTTTCAGCAAGTTCACTGTAGCAATGCTGTGGACAACTGTCTATCAACTAGGAAGCAGGAACCGATGCACGGGTTAACATAAGAGAGGCAGCTTTAAATATTAAAGGTTGGTTTACAGCATGTGTACTTTGCATGTTTCATCTGGTCCTGATAGCTTAACACAAATCTTCAAATACAATTGTGACAAAGAAATGCAAAATCACTAGCATTTCAGGTGGACAACTTCTACATATCGTTAAAGACTTGCTTGGGATCGGTGTTGCAGAGCCTTGGCCATATATGCTTCTAAGAAGATAAGAGGAAGACATGCCAGTCAAGTTAAATCTTCCATAAAACTAAACCAGTTCAATTAGTGAAGATATTAGTTATGCTTGGGTTTAAACAGAAGTGGGTTGGATCATTCAAGGGATCAGAGATTTATGCAAAGAATCCTGACTTGTATATGCAGATGAAGATGGCATTTAATTAAAAAAATATGCAGCTGTACTTGCTGTATAGCACAATATAAAACTTTGTGATTAAACAAAACTGCAGTAAAAGCATTGTGAAAAAAATTATTCTATAATTACAAAATATGAGGATATGAATGTAATCAGCAATAATTAAAGATTGACTTCATTGTTCACTGACCAAACTTAGAGCTAGAGCCTTAATTAAACTGATTTTCATTTATTCTAAATATAAAATTTCATAAAGATCTGAACTGAGTCACCTCTTAAAAACACATGTACAGCAAGTGACTTTTTTTTTCCCAGAGCCAAGAGAAATACATGCCTATGCCTGGACCATGAGTAGCTTCAGCTTTCTGGAACCACAACCTCAGGTATGTATTTTTTCTCCTGTTATTAACTGTCAGAAACAATAAGTTAGCAATGAAAAAGAAAAATTAAAACTAGTATGGACTGAAAGAGAAAGTTGGTAGTGCACATAAAAGACCCAGAATATTTACAGTAACATTTCTATTTGCATCCCACTTTGCTGAGTAAAACACAGATCACTTTTTATCCTTGGTTGCTTTCTTTATAATATACAACAGATAAGCCTTTTGAATACCAAGAATTTTTTTCATTGCTATCATTCTGAATTCTGACTGTGGAATGGATCAGAGAAATAAATCCAGTACATGTACTGCCAAAACCCACAACTGGGATAAATCACCTCAGTCCCCACTTCTTGTCAGGATAGTGGTCATGGGTTGACAAGATACAAGTCAAACTGGAAGTAGCTAAAATCACAGTTTACAAGAGTTAACTTCATAAAAGCCGCTTCTCTGTGTGACTAGTGCAGCGTTTGAAAGCTGAAGTGCCATACCTTCCATATCAGGAAGGTGCATATATTGAGCCTTTTGCTGAGCTAGAAAAACTAGGCTGAGCTACAGATTATAGGGAACAGGCCAATATGCTGAAATAGAGACAATGACAAGAAAAGCTGATTGACTTTGAATGAAAAAGGTTAAAAGAATGCAAAGTGAGTGACAAATGGAATTATTCCAAGTGAGAGATGAGAATGAAGTTGAGAATGTTAAGGAAGGATATGATTCATTCTCTGTGTATAAGAAAGGCTGAGTAATAAAATGTTGCCTGGTGCCATACACCTTTATGCTCATTTTGGATTCTTCCTATGAAAAAGCCCAATTCACCTATGTCACCCTCACCACAAGGTGGCACATAGGTACTCCCTATGATTTTAACTGTCTCTACAAGTTTACTTTATTTTTACATTACTTCAATTTTTACACAGAGGAGGGAGTAAGCGAATAAATGCAGGGAATGATAAACTGCATTATATTAGCAAGCACAGACTACTAAAGGTAAGCAAACTACTCTTAATATGTGGGCTAATTTCAAACTTTCTTTTTTGCTATTATTTACTAAAGGGTCTGAGGTATATGCACATCAACAATGTGGGAAACAAACAGTAAGGAGGCACTGAAAAATTAGCTCCATTGTGTGTTATAAATACATTCACTGGAAATTCAACAGAATTTAAGGGTGAAATGGAACATAGATTTTGTGTAGCAGGCTGGTGCCAAAGATCGAAATAAGTATGCACAAGCAGAAAAGCAGGAATATCTACCCATTATTTTTATTCTCTGTATTTTAAGTCTGCTGCTCAGCCACTGGTTGATATGCAGCATAAGAATTTTTCTTGTATTGTGACCACTTCTAGGGAAGTAGGCTGTTATGTAGAAGTAATTTTTCTTTCATGTTGATAAAGACTGTGTTTGAACAGGTCTTTGAACATCCAAATATACATTTTCATTTTCACCTAGTGGCTGGTGAAATAAAAATCTCATGATATAAAGATATATTGCATGATCTATAAATGGCCCCAGCATACCCTTTTCCACAGTACATAATGGACCCACATGTTTCATATCCATCAGAAAGGCACTAAGCAGACTATGAATCCACCGAACTGCGGAAGAGATTTGAAAGCAAATGGAGATAAATGTGTGAGCACAAAAGAGAGAAGGAGGAATTTCTTAAGGACAGATAACTACTGACCTAAACCAAGCACAGAAACACTAGCTAGTATGCGAAGTAATTCTATCCACATACCACCGAATATATGTTTTTAGAAAGTAGATTCTTGGAGATTTAAAGTATAAACTATGTACATAGCTCCCTCTGATGACCACTGGACACGATACAATGCGAGCCTCCTTTTATTTTTGTTCGTGCATTCAACTGACAGCTGACTGGTTAAATTCTAATTGCTTCCAAGTGAGGTCAGCAAAGGTATTTATCGAAAAGGACTGAACAACAGGCTCAACACACACATGCACGCGCACGCATAAGCACATACACACCATTGCTCCAGCGTGTTGATTTATGGAAACAATTATAATTCTGGTGGAGTCTTTCTGAGCTGAGAAAGTTTGTAGCTACAGTAGAGTGTCTCATGTTGCAAAAAGCAGACAACAGAAATGGAGTACTTGTGTATCCAGCTCTTATCAACAGGAACAAGTAAGTTATCTGTTCTTTACAAGAATGTTTAACAGTTTCTAATGGCTAATAACTTTTATCTTCATCTGTATATGCTAGATGTTAAAAAAGCATGAAGAAAACTATTTCTATTAATAAGCTGAAAAGGATAGGAATAAAAAAATACAGAGCTAAGACTATGAGGTCTGTTGAAATTTGAACTAGAGAAAATTTATGTGATAAATTGTGCTAATAGTGAATATATAGGTATGAAGTAATTAGCAGAATTATACCATGCATGAGAAAGTAATTCAACTGCATTAATAGCGGATTTTTGCAAGGACTTAAAACTGAAGACAGAACTATGTTTACAATCAGTATATATGTCTGTTTATGTAAAAATTTGTGTGAGATATCTATTGTATAGACATCTGCATATTTTTAAAGTCAGCTCAGCATGTCATACATTTATGTATAGTAACTTTCAGTAGCATAATGCATCCTTGCACGTTTGTAACAATTGAGCATAAAACTTATACATGCACCTTTTCTCACAGATCTTTTACTTTCAGTGCAAGCAGCAAATTCAAGTAGTACAGAAGGTCACAACAACAAAGGTTTCTATAACTTGTGTCTTTAAAGGATATTCTGACTGAAGAGATATTTAAGAAGCTCTTCTATTTCACCACTAACTATTAAGGAATAACGATAAGAATTCTAGAAGAGGGAACAATCTCATTTAAGTGAATCTGTAACTCGTAAAGACAGAAGGCAGGTCGGTGACCTAACAGCAACAGTCTACTTGAGATTTAATTTTCATTATGTTGTTCATGAACACCCAGAACACTGCACTATAATGCACAAATGGATACTGACATGGATCCTGCCAATTTTGCTCTACAGATCATACTTTTACATTATCTTTCTAATGGGCACTATATCTTTAGCTTGCAATGACATGACTCCAGAGCAAATGGCTACAAATGTGAACTGTTCCAGCCCTGAGCGACACACCAGAAGCTATGATTATATGGAAGGGGGGGATGTAAGAGTGAGAAGACTTTTCTGTCGAACTCAGTGGTATATGAGGATTGATAAGCGAGGCAAAGTAAAAGGGACAAGAGAAGCAAACAACAACTACAGTAAGTAATATTTTTGCTTTTCCTATTTCCCAGTTCTTAGAAATTTATACATCATTTTCTCCTATTTCTTGATTTATCCTAATTTCAAAAGAATTTTGTATAGTGTACTGAGCATTGTATAAGACAAGTTTTCCAATTAGTCCTACAGCAGGACATTTGCTATTGATTTTGAAATGCGTCATTTTAAATACTACATTGTAGATCTGCTAATATATTAGTTACAGCTGTTAACTATTAGCAAACAGAGAGCCTATTTTAACAAGTGAATTAAGGTTGTAAGTATGAAAATGTATAACCACAAACTCTGCTCATAAAATACTTATGAAACATTAAATTACATTTATATAGTCCACAAACTACCTAAAAGTTTGGTGTGTTAGAGTTAACAATTAAAATATATGCAATACTAGAAAGTTAAATGGAAAGAATTATGTAAACTCTCTTGCAAAATCTTTCAGATAGTTTGCCAAGCCAGGAACAAAATCTATTATAGTTTCTGCAGTTCATTATTACAATGATCATGATGCTGAAAAAATATTCTTTCCCCTTTCTTCCAAAACCATGACTCATCTAGAGAGTATGGACATACAATAGTTTGCAAAGCTCTACCAAATACAAGTTTTGAACTTGTAAAAGTATTGTTGCACTGATCTGTGTTTTTCACACAAACATTTATGTTCCATTTTAAGGCATCAATTCTACAGTCACTTTTTTTTGCCACTTTGGCTTTCATGTTATTACAAATACAACATTTACTTAGTAAAACATGACATTCACTTGAAATATCATTATTGAGATACAACAAGAAAATATATAGGATTATATTGCATATTTTGAAACAAAATTGTAAGGAAAAGGAGGCAGAGACATGCTGGTCTAGTGTTTACAGCCAACTGAAAAGACAAATATATTTCCAAGGATGCTATTAAAACCAGTTTTCGTGTAGGTTGTATGTATTATTGTGCCTTTTATAACAGCAGCAGCAAAAAGAATCAATAAATCAAACTTCAATAACTGTTAGTGTAATTCAGCTTTCAGCTGAAGCTGACTGATTATTTTCTGTAAGAAAAGTACTTTTGCATGCTAAGCGCCTGACTAGTGGGCTTCATAATTTATTTCTTGCCTTCATGACTACATTAAGTGCTTGGCAACTTGCATGGCTAAAACCTTGTTGACTAATGTTACTGTTTCTTTTAAAATTTGTTTCCATATGTCTCCTTTCTTCCTGCACTATTACATAGTGAATAACCATATTGCTCTGAAAGAAAACACATGGCCAGCAGCCAAATAATTTATTTGGTCTGTATTCAAGAAGACTCCCATTGAGCTTCAGGACATTGCTACAATAGAGATCCATAGGGCTAGTTTCGAAGTGAAATGTTGTTCCCATAAAAATCACTGGGAAAATGGATGCTAACTATTGAAATTGCTTCTTCTAAACTTTTGAAGATAAATGAATACCAACAGTACCTTTTTTGTTGTTGTTTCTGTTATTATTTACAAACGCTTCACAGAGATATGACAGCACAGGGGAATGAATAATTACAAATTTGCCTTTTTTTGTTCCATGATGCTGAAGTAAAAGCTTTGTTAGCAAAGTAAAGGTTCTCAGTTCTCTGTAGGATGCTGGAGCACATTAATGACACCATGAAATGTTCTCTAGTGAAACAGTTAGAGGATATCAGATCCTCTTTTGCTAATGGCAATCCATTTTCCTGTATTTTTCTGAACAGTTTATGAATATTTAGTCATGGTAATTAACTATTACAAATTACAGAAAGGCAACCTAGTGTTGTTAAACCTTTCCATTTATATTGCAGTGAAAAGAGTTTTGAATTCTTTTTCTGGTAAATGTAACAAGTAGCAGGAGAAAAAGCAATCAATACTTGCATGGTTTATCTAGTAACTGATGTGTGCTATGACGATCTGCCTCCACTACATTTAGCTAAAGTATGTGGCAAGTCTCCCACCATCTTAAGTTTATGTCTCTTCTTGTAATTTATCTATTGTATACTAGGAAATATCATCCAAATGATTTTTGTTGGACAAGTAGAATAGGGAAATATAGACAAGGAGGACTGGAAAAATGGGAATACTGATAACTTGGACTTTCTGAGAAACTAAGAAAACAAATAGTATTCTGAGAAATATTTTTTTGTCATACTCTCTATTCGAAAGGGCATGTGAGCAACCTTCCTGAATATGTGTTTATGGCTTTCTACTGAAATACCCATAAAGAAAATAATTCATTCTATAAGGGAAAAACCAAAACAAAACTAACACCCCCACACACCCCCAACCCCACCCAGAGTAATACACTCTCCCTAAGCAGAATTTTTAACATTAGAAGACTAAACAGGATACTTATATCCAAGGGCTCTGAAAAGCATGATTTAAAAATCATAACCATTACAAAAATGTATTAACCTGGGTGTTCAAATGTTCTTGTTCTCTAATTTCTAGTTCTGAAAGTTAGTAAAAGGGAAATCATACCTGTTTCTTCAGGATGGAATCCTAGAACAGTTGCAGTCACATTAATCAATGGGTACAAAAAGTGTTGCTCCAAGAAGTTTCTTCTCATTTTGCCCTCATTTTCCACTTACATAATAAATAAAATGAATCTTTTTCCCTTCTGAATCACTAACATGTGATACTAACATGAAAAAAAAATTAAAATCATATTTTTAACTATCATAACTTAGCTTCATAAAGGAAGCTTCATTGACAGCTTTGCAGACAGAGTCAACTACTTGTTTTCAGCCCATGAATTGTGAACATGAATAATGTGAAGAGCAATCTTCACATTGAGAAATGTCTGTAGAATATCATCATCATAATTCCAGCAAGTGCCAAAATTCACAGAGCTTCTCTCATCAGTCAAGACTATAAGACTGTAAGACTGCCAAGATGGTGAGAAATTAGGGTCTTTGTATTTCAAACTTCTCTAGCAAGTTACAGAACATATATACACATCCTATGAAAGGAGAAGCAAAAATAAAGAAAGCATTAAAATTTCTTAAGATTTTAATTCAAAAGCTGGTGTATTATATATATAGCCTGAAATTCCATGACAAAATTAAACATTGAACCAAATCCTCACTCACCAATTGTAATTACTCTGTATTTATAAATCACTTGTTTCAAAATGCATTAAAAGTCAACTGCTTAGTCAGTCTAATGTACAGTTTCAGTGAAAGCAAGTTACTGAATTCCATTTACAACAGTGATGCCCTTGTTAGGCATCCAAAGAATATTTTTCTGTGCACATTTCAGGAAGCAGTAGAGCCTTCTGTTGGACATAAAGGTGGTAACTCAGGAGTAAGGTAAGCAAATTAGAGCACAGTGATCTCCGCTAAGCAGAGGAAATCACTTTGCACCTGACAGCCTTGCTTTCATTCTGAACACTAAAAGGCAGAGAACTGAGAATCACATACTGAAGAACTAAAGCAAGAATTAAGAAGCTGCCAAGAGATTATGTCACCCAGGAAAAAAAAAACTGCCATTATTCATAAATAGTTTTCTCTCTGACAACCACTTATTATCCTTTGTTGAAGCCTAAACTATATGCTTTTTATTAAAAAATCAAACAAAAAATTATCTTGTTCATGGAAAATATTCTAAATGGACACACAAAACAGACTTCTTGAATTCATGATTATAAAGAGTGAGAGTGACTGAACAAATCTTGAGAGATAATGCAGCAATTAGTTAACTCCATCTTTGAGAGGAAGTAAATCTCTCCTTATTACTGTTTGCTTACCCCTTTCATTTTGTGCTTATGAATTTTGACAGATTTTATTTGATTTTGTTCAGAAAAAAAAAAAAGGACAGCAAAAAATCAGAGTTTATTTTGACTCTATCAAGAGGATTTACAACTAGCACTGGATGATGCTTTAGGACTTTCCACGCTCTGCTGCCTTTGGAATCTCATTTTAAAGACTTCAAAGGGTCTCTAAGTTACTAGAAAAGCCTTCCTGGAACCTGAATCTTAACATGTCTGATCCTATCACGGTCCATGTGTGCTCTAAAGCCAGAAAGTGCCTATTTCCTCTTCTGTTCAGTGGATAAAACCAACCATAAAAAAAAAAAGGGGGGGGTGGGGAAGGGGGAGGAGGGAAGGGGAGAGAGAGAGAGAAAAAAAAACCCAAGTCTACTGACATCTTGGGCAAAATCTTGATTTTAATTTTTTATCTGGGCAAAATACTTTTATTTTGATCAAAATCCAACAAGTCAGTTTTCAGCAATATTAAATTAACTCCAACTCAGTTTTGTTCAAACCTAAACCCTAAATCATGACAAAATAAACTTTATATGCATCTTAGTAGTTGAATACCCAAACTTGCTTAGAAATCAGAATTATTTCCAAGAACATTTTATACATGCTTCATAGAGTAAAACCGATATTGGCCTATGCATGCTATGCCACTATATAAATTTTTATTTCTGTTGTTCAAATACATATTACTTAGAGAAGCAAAAATACTCAATACCTGAAAATGAGCTATTTCAAGGCAGGTATTGATATTCAGTTAGGGATTCAGTTAGGATGTGTTCCAAACAAACAAGAAGTCTGCCTTTGCAACTGCATTCTTGATTTTTCAAGAGGCTACTGGTTCAACCAATACAGTGGCATCAGAAGAAAACCTTCACTAACGTGAAAGTGCTATTGCTTCACATTAATATTCTGCTAATCTTTTCAATTATAAGAGATTTAATTCACTGGCATTTATGCGTATCCTCTCAAAATTTAGCCTACAGTGCCAAGGATTACTTTCTCTCTACAGTGATTAATCAGATCTAAATATAACAGATCTCCCTGCTCCCTCTCTAGCTCTTTGTCTAGCACTGGTTGCTGATCTAACACTCCTCAAGTTTCAGCACAAGAGACACTCCACCTATAGTTTAATCACAAATCTAAGCCTTTCACCATCAACTGCTGACAAAGATGGGTTTTAGCAAAGATACAGATAACAGAAACAGCTGAGTTATACCTGTCTTACAGCTTCTATTGACTTTTTCAATAGGGGTACACTTTGGGAGAAGTGAGGAAAAGAACTGAGTAAAGTCTTGAACAACTGCAGCAAGACTCTTCAGATGTCACACACCAATGTCCAGATCAGTGCTCAACTGACAGTATGACAGGGGTACCACAAAACACAATTAAAACTATTCATCACTTTGTCTGTTCCATGGCATTTACCAACTGAAAAATATTTGTAAAGTCAGAACAGTAGCAGTTTATACTTTCTTTCTTCTCACCATGAATCCAAAATGATTGCGTAAGCTCTGTGAGGAAAGAATCAAACTTCTGGGCACAGGCAGCAGACTCACAAGTTAACATACACCAACAGGGTATGTCATCTTCCTGTCTGTGCTTCAAAACTGGGTTAAGAGCTAAACTCAATACAAGCAGTGAAAAACATACTGAGATTGATCAGCAACAAGAAATGGAACCATCAATCAAGTTCAGCAGTCAACTGCAGAAAGCAGCTACAGGATACATTTAAAAAGATAAATTGCAGCCCTTCTCCCCCACAGCTTTTTCTTCCCCCCATTGCTTAGAACTTCTGAATGTATGAAAAACAAAAATAAAAAAGTCAGTATTGTATCATTAAGCAGTTATTGCTCCATCCTGAAGAAATGTGCTGAAGTGGTCCTGACCTGAGACTCAAGAGATTTGAGGCTAATCCAAAGTTTTAAGCAATTTGCTTATGGACTTTGGGAAAATTCTTCAAACTCTCTGTGCATCTCTGAAAAATAATTATTCAGCTCTGGGTAAAAAGCTTTAAAAATTGTTAGTGAAAAAGCTTCCAAACCTACAAAAAACCTGTGTGCTAATGTTGAAGATATTAGATACTTTTATCATAGAATACCAACTGACTGATAGAATATAACTAATATAACTGAAGGCAGTAGCTAGGGAAGAAAAAAAAAAAAAAGAAAAACAAAACACAGAGCTCAGATGAATCTTAAAGCAGCAATTTTCCATACAGGCACACAGTTTGGCAAAAGAACCCTAATTCCTTATACAGTCAGTTTACAAAACAAAACCAGTATCTCCCTTTCCAGCTTCCAGCTTTCTGTATTGTTTGAGTATCTGAAAATGATTTAGATTTCTAGAACCCCAAAATACAAGCAAACCTGATTTTCCTCTCTACATTCCTTGAAGCTTAGAAGACCAAGACATCCTAATGCATATAATTATACTTTTCCACACTACAAGATGTATCAACTAGTAATATATTTTGGAACACTTTCCTCATCAAAACAGAGTAAGTTTAGGCAAATGAAGACTGTTTCTCTTCTTGGGTGGCACGTTGCTTTCATTGCATAATTGACTGCCTATGACTATATTTGGCAAATGCATTTCAATTGTCTTTTTTGACCTTTGACTTTATTTTTAATTTTTATTCTGAATAGGAGCTGATGGAAAGGTCAAGTTAGCCTTCTGGTGTATGCAATTTAGAAACGTCAGTAAGAAAAAGTTAACAGTGAAAATTCCTATGGCAATAACATAATAGAGGTTAACAATCATAGCACTGAATTGTCACACTTTAAAACTTTCATAACACATGACATTTATACAAACAGAAAAAAAATTTCAATAACAATTGGTGCTGAAAAGTTGGATGTGGGTATTCACAGCTGTGGTCCACAACTTCAAGCAAACACACCAAAAACCAATAAAAATACCAATGCAATCAATACACTGTCTTGGCTATTATTTAGCTTTTGAAACAAAGTACAAAATGAGGATTTTACATTATCTAGTACCTGCACAGTTTATCAATAGAAGACTAATATTCTAAACAGGCAGAATCAGACAATCAGGTACGTTTCAGATAACATCAGCAAAGCTACATTAACTTACTCCAACTGAACATTTGTTCTTTTAAATTTATAATGGGAATCTGGCAATTCAAAGCCAGGAGGAAATGATTAAAAGGTCTAGATATTCTGTTAAAACCAGTAAATTTTTCCGTCACTATGCAATCTTTCAAAATTAAGCACAGTCAGCACATCGATAAATCAATGTAAAGGAAAGCACAGAAGCATGAGCCCTTTCACAGCATTTATAACCACAATAACTTCAGCAGGGGACTAACAAACACCACTCCTCTCCATCGCTTGAATCAAAACACTTCTGAGTGCCCACATGCAAAAAAACCTGTGTTTTTTTTTTTTTTTTTTT
>NDXB01021641.1:52990-74309 GCA_002631895.1 Agapornis roseicollis | reverse complement strand
CCTTTTTTTTTTTTTTTTTTTTTTCTGAAGGAGATTCCTAGCATTAGCACTTCTACCTTTAATAGCATATATGCTTTACCTCCCCTTTTTTGTAAGCTGGCTTGTTTTCCTTTAAACGTGTTAATAGACACTGGGAGGTGCTATAGACTATAAAAAGAAACTGATCAGACTTGTCCTTAGCCATTTGGATACCTTAGAAGTTTGATATATTTTTCTAACTAGAAGGTAATGTATTTTAAAACAGAAAACCCCCAATCCTGCTAAGAAGCAGCATATTTTCATTAAGCTAATTTTAGAAGTTTTTATTATGACCTTTATATGTCAAGTGATATTTGATATTTCAATCAGAAGTAACTGTTTGCAGCAGAATAAAATAATGAAATAGACAATTTTATGATTGTTAAAGACAGAAACTATTATAGATGAACATACATACATCTAGAGCTGAAGATACTGGGGGTGAGAGAGATATTCAGCAGAGACTGTGACTCTGCTGAAGTCC
Source organism: Agapornis roseicollis (assembly GCA_002631895.1). Lineage (NCBI taxonomy): Eukaryota > Metazoa > Chordata > Aves > Psittaciformes > Psittacidae > Agapornis > Agapornis roseicollis. Next base: position 73,807 of record NDXB01021641.1, on the reverse strand, counting down.
CTGAGCTGCTCAAGTGACCTGGTCCTGCAGTTCTGTGGGCTGTTTGCATGCGCAGCAGCTGTAAGCAATGTAGTGGCAAATGGGAAATTTTAGATGCTTGTCAGGTGTGTAAAGATGCTCGCTACAAGAGCCTTCTAGCTTCCTCCAGAACATGCGCACCACATTGTGATCACAGATTCCCTTTGCATGGCCAGCATGAACTCTAGGAGTGGCAATGTTCAGGCTCTCCAGCTAGCCAGTAAGAGAACGGATTTGGGAAAACCATGGCTTTAGCTAAATGCTTACATAGTCTTTGCAGAAAAGCCATTGTGAAAAATTGTACTCCCTGACAGAATTCTGAAGTAAAATAGAAAGGATAGCTGAATCCTAGAGAGTGCAGCCAGTACTAGTACAATTGGAAAGTGCAGCTTTTACAAGGAAAAGCAACCTCAGCTCCATCACACCGATTTATTTCCTTTGGAATAGCCTACGCAGCTGAGGGACTGCACATAATGTGTAAGATAATACAAAGAAATCCAAGCAGTTTTTGAGAGCTTATTGGTGAGATCTTAGAAGGATTTGGAGAACTAGCTATGTAAATGGAGCACAAAATTATTCAAATAATGAGACTTGCTTATTATGGTCACCTTACAACAAGAAACAGACTTCTGCTGTGGGAAAGGCCAGTACAAGATCTTCCTTTACATTTGCTTACACAGGGAAACTGCATCTGAGAAGCCCTGAAGTCATTACAGCCATATCACTTTCTAATGCTACAGCAAAAAAATTGTTATATTACTTTTACATAAGGACAGGAATAAATACCTGTGCCCAAAGTGAGATTCCTCTCAACTGAATTCCCCACCCAGCACTGTTGCCTGTATTGGTTTAGCACGACCTTACCAAAAACACATTTTAACAGTAGAAAATGAAATCTCTGCCATGCACTAAGCACATCTCTGACAAGATACTGGAACTGCAAGTATGACAACTACTAAACCAGTACCCTGATTACAAATGTTGCTTGTAATCAAGAGCTAAATTAGTTACAACTTCAAGGGAATATTTTTAAACTAAGTAGGTACAAAATGCATTCCTCCAATCAAAGTTAAGACCCATTCTTCTAACATAACCTTTTACAATTTTTACTGAGCATGAAAATCCTGGTCAATATTTCCAACAAAGACGGAAACCCAAAACCAAATAAAAAGGTACATAACTTCCAGGGCAAGTTAATTTTCTTTAGAGCACTCTCAACCACTGTATACAAGGTAAAACAAAGAAATGAACTTTTTATACCTTATATCCAAATTATGATTCCAAAAACCTATTCATCCACTCAGGAAAAAGATTCTACCACCTACTTCATGAGGTAAGTGACATCATAAAAAACGTGGGGGAAACACATAGAGAGCCTTTTCCCTCTAATGAACCCTCTGTTCTCACTGTTAGCCAGTTACAAGGGGCTGTGCCCTTCTTCCTCCCGTTTACTAATGTAATCAACTACACAGGTGTGCTGAACCTCTTGCTCTCTTTTCGGTCCTACAGTATCCCTAGAGTATAGGGATTACATTTTGAAGTGCTGAGCACTCTGTCTAAACACCTATTTCAGCAGTCAAGAAGGAAGTTTTCTTATTGAGGCTGTAAAAGACAGTCTGGCATGTTTTCTTACATTACCAACAGTATAACAGCCATATATTTGGGTGAATTGGTATTGGCGTTTGTAGTAGTTAATAGTTACTAATTCAAAGAAAGCCAAACATTACATGAATTTTGAGAGGAGCCTTAGGAGAGCCTGGTCAAATTATACAATTATACAGCTATTAATAAAACCAATCTTTTAAACTATTATACACCAATTTTAGTCAGAACATTCTAATAAGCAAACTGGTACTCGGGCTAATTGATTATAAATACCAAGCTAAAATTACTTAATATGCCTTCTTTACTGACTGCATCTTTGTGTGACTTGAGAAATTCAATCTATATTACCAAACGTAAGAAAATTAATAGGGAAAAAAAAATTACCACATCTTTCTAGGAAACTATTACCACATCTTTTGAGGAAATCATGCTCTGCAGTTGTTTTTTTTTTCTTTAGCTGAGTAATGCAGAGTATTGAATTTTAATTCCTCTATTTTAATCATACTGTTCTAAGACAGACACGTTCTGAATTATTTAATAAGAGTCCTTGAACTGCTGGTTTCATCCAGAAGGAACACTGGAAGCAAAACTGGTCTATACCAAAATCCTGAAACTAACATTAGACCAAACTAGAGCAACAGTAGGATTTTTCAAGTGATTAATAATATATGAGCTCCCTAATTTTGTAAGGTGGTGAAGAGCCAAGCTCTGATCCATCCAGATTATATAAGCGAGTTCCAATGGCTATAGCATTTAAGCAGAAAATGATCTAGTGATAGAAGATAATATTTACTAACATTATTGGGAGGAAATTATTGGAGGAATTATTCAGAACTGTTTAACATTTGCAACGCAACAACCACCGCTATTTGCCAAAATAAGACAAAATATTAATCCTGCTTTTTCTTCTTAGATAACAAAACATTACATAAACACGAGTATGTATTCTGTGCACTGTTCTTTCCACATAGGATCTGTAAACATCCCAGAGACAATTTTCTAGAAGTGCTGACAAGTACTCAAGGGACGTTTCAAGAGACATTTCAAAAAGCACTACTTAAGGCTAAACCCCATTGCATATATATGGTACTTTCATTTCGAAATCCCTTCAGATGATATTTTAAAAATGTCCAAGTAGCCACTGTTATGCAACTGTGTGAGACAAAATAAATAATAGAAACCATATTTCCTGACTTTCTCCTAATCACTTGCAAGTGATCATCTTGTATCCATAAGATATACAATTCTTTTCGTTCCTGCTAGGGCTAAGTTAAAATGTATGACTTCCATTACAAAAATCTTTTGTCCCTTTCTCCCTCTTCACATTAGCTATTCACTTTTTTCTGTCTGTGTTACCATTTTTTGGGGGGGTTTCCTTATCCATATATGACAAAATTTAACAAACTTTAGTTTTGTACAAATTGCACATGAAAGAATCTTCCTTATTTCCCAAATTACATGCACAAATTCCAAAACTGAAATGCAGGTGATCACCCCTTTGTGGGTGATGCAGGAAAATGCAGGATATTTCTGCCTGTATACAGCACTGTAAATACTGAAGATTTTGGATCACAACTTGTTATAGTGTCTTCTTGTTCATACTTCAACAGTGCAGCTATAGGCACTTTCAGTTTAACTCAGCTTAGCAAAGTAGAACTGCTAGTTATAGCTCCTGTTTTGTGAGTTAAAGACCCATCCAGAACCGTCACAGTGGGATGGTTTCTTTCCTTGATTTCCTCCTAACAGCTATCTGACAGCTGCATCCCAAACTAAACTCTATTAGTGGATCCCTAAAGAACTAACATATATCATCTATTGTAATCACACATGCTGCAATTCACCTCACAGGTGGTGGTGTACAAAAAGTCCAATTTGAGCCCTGTCAGACTGTGCCATATTTATTTCATTAACACAGATCTCTATAGGAAAACAGTATTTCTTTTTCTGTGAGCATGGTGTCTGATTCAAATACTTTCTCAATGTAAGAAAGTAATTATTGAGAAGTACAGCATTAGCTCTCTTCAACAGTAAAAATATGACTGCTCTATTCATATCGACTTACTGATGAACTATAGAGAACTATAAGTAATAGTCTAAATAGTTGCTGTTGAAAGTAAAAAATATTGCCCAGCTGTGGAGGAGTTAAGTTACTGACTAGTGGAAAAGATATCTAACCCTGTGATTCATTAGGAAAAGTTTGCTCAAGAGCTGAAAGACCCATATTAGGAAAGGGACAAATAAATGCCTTTTGTAAAACCCTGGCTCTACTAAAATAAGTTATTTTGTTACTGATGCCTATCAATAGCTTGAGGAGTTAATTTTAAAAGATGCCAAATAATAACTATTGCTTCTGCAAATCCATGTGCTTTTAGTTTAAGATACGGGTTTATAACATCAATAATACAGACTGGGCACAAATTCCTGATCCACTATTGATGTCTTCCTGAATTTCAAGTCAGAATGACTTATCTGTATCTTACCAACATCTACGTAGTAGTAATGTTGCTCTCTATTCTACTCAAGATACAGGCTTAAGAGCGCAAACATATCAAAATATCTCAATTTAAGGTATTCAACTTACTTATTACTTTTCAAGTATATGTGAAAATTCATATTTTGTATTGAATAAATAAATGTAATGGGCTTTGAGCTATATTAAAACCACAGATCCACATTTCTATACTCGATACAAACTAATCACATTATTTATACTAGATAATTTCATTGTAGAAATGTATTTTTGCAACTTCCGTTCTAACAAACATTTGCATTCATATATGAATCAAGAATACATTGATAGTCACAGAGGAATTAAGGCAGCACAAGAAGACCAAGTTAGGAACAGCAGAAGCACTTTGTTCTGGTTTGTGTGGTAAAAAACCAGTCATCTTCTTAGTCAACTTTGGTACTTTCTCTCCAGCTTCTGTTGCAGTACAGCTGAAGTCACAAGTATTTTATGCACAGAAAAGATTTCTTCACCACTTTAGCCTTAATTGTTTCAGTCAGAGCAAAAAGCATAGCAAATTCTTTACTAAGATCAGGGGGTTTGTATGTATTTTAGAACATACCATTATTGGTACAGCAAAGCTCGGTGCTGTTTTAACTTCATGATCTTATAGGCAGCTCTAAAATTTCCTGCTGAGTTCAATGTTCCACAGTAGCTTTTATGTTACGAACATTAAGAGAAAACAGCACCATAAAGAGTAGAAATTATCATAAATTCAATGCAGAATAAAAAAAAAAAGGCCTGCAAACTGAGTTGGCCAATTGCAATATTACAAAACCTAATGTAAAGCCTCCACAAAAATAAAAATGAGCTGCAAACCCTTTATTTGCACATACAGCTTCTGCTACCCAACCTATAGCATAATATTAAAACCCCCACTAACTTTTATCTAAGTGTCCTACCTCTATGAACCTATAGAAGAAACCTCTACCATGGTACTCTGCCTCCTTACAGGGAACACTTTATTCTTCCTTAAAAAAGGTCATTGTTTAAGCCCATTAGACGAAATACATGTTTTTAAACATCTATAAACCACAGACTAGCTGTTTCCAGATTTTGAAGGGGTCTGCATATTCTGCTATAAGTTGCTGATGTATTTTACTTCTGTGGAGCTCATCAAAACCTCATGACACCAACAAGTATAAAAGCAAAATGAGAATTATGTGAGTTGTAGCAGAGAAATTGGAAAGTGAAGCATTTGCAAAGGCACTGTTATCTGATGCTGTTATCAAATACTTAAGTGGTATGAAATCTTACATTTGTCTTGAGATCAAGAGAAAAGTATGACTTTATGCTTATGCCAGTGCAATGCACTGTAGTCTATCAAACAGGTTGTTCAATTACTGTCAGAGATGGAAATTTGGAATTGTGGCAATATAATAATTTGCCAGGATGGATCTGAACTTGACATATTAAATCTTTGAATGGACTGGTCACAGACAACTTTATTATAAACAGTCACCATACAGTGATATAGTAGTACCTATGTGCTCTGGGAGCCAAGAAAACTACTACTGCAATTTTACAGGCACAGGAGAGCTCACATCCTTCCTTATGCAGTTCACGGCCACAGGAAACTTTCCTTATCTGCTAAAAAAAATGAAGAAGTTTCTATCAGATTTTAAATACTTTCCTCCTGTTAGTTGAGGGATGACTATTATGGCATACCAATTCTACTAATATGTTAAAATTTAATTCTTTGAGGGCAGTTTCTATCAAAATGATTAAAGAGTCTTTTTAAGAGACTTCTTCTAAGTCACTAAGGGCTAGGTTTTTAAGAATGTTTCAGTAACCAAAGGTGGAGTTAAGTAGCATTTCATATGTATGAAAATCCTTCTCTTAAACTAACCTGTCAGTGGGGTTATTGATAATGCTCATAGAATGGTTTGGACTAGAAAGGACCTTCAGCTCATCTAGTTCGAACCCCCCTGCCATGGACAGGGACACTTCACACTAAACCATGCTGCCCAAGGCTCTGTCCAACCTGGCCTAGAACACTGCCAGGGATGCAGCATTTGACACTTCTTTGGGCAACCTGTTCCAGTGCCTCACCACCCTTGCACTAAAGAATTTCTTTCTTATATCTAAGCTGAACTTCCCAGTGGGTAACAATCCAAGGCAGTTTTCTAACTTCATAGTTTCCCTTTTATATGTCCCCTGTATATTTCTTCAGCTGATATAAACAATGATAATTTAACTGAAATAAACTTAACTGCTATGATTCACACATGCGGACATAAAAATGAAAACAAAAGCAATGGGAAATTGGGTTTTGTACAAACCAATAACACATAATAAAACCATGTTAAAGTGAATAAAAAAGTTGAAAGAAACATTTCACACTATTTGGCTAGTCCTGTGCTCTGTTAACCTTTCAGTACTGCTACCTTTATTCCATGACTTTTTACATTTTAGCTATGACTGATAACTTCTCCTTGAAAGATAACATCCTAGTATTCTACCACAACACACCAGAATATGCACAGCCCTTACTTCTAGAGTCCTTCTCTCTACTTTTAGGGTGCAAGTAACTTTCCCTAAAAAGCTTTGACACCATTTCTATGTAAAGCTTGAGAAAAGGAAAGCTCAGAAAGGCTGCGGCCTCTAGACAATATTTACATGACGCCAGTTCCAGTAGTTTTCGCACTGACTTCCTGATACTATGCACACAGGCAAAACTAAGTGTATGCATGGATATTTATACCATAAGACTCAAAATTGTTGACACCTTATTTCCCTACATCCTAGCATTTGAAGTTCAATCGGAAGAAAACCCCACAAAACATGATTTTCAAACTGAATAATTCAGCTGAATTTTAAAAGGAAGATTAAAAAATCACAGAAATAAATATAAAATAAAAGAGAAATGTGGCTACAGCTTCCCTAATACATTCGCTCTGGTTATAGCAACTGGTCCTGAATCAGAGGGATAGTTTTCTCCACTGCTGCTGCTGCTGCTGTTTTTCTCAGTTTTGCTATGGAATTGTAAAGCCAGAAAACACTTACAGATTAACTGGATGACAATGAGACATAAGTATCTGACCATCTAAAGAAAGAGACAGATTTTGAAGTGCTGCCTGTGTGTAATGGCATATATTCTACTGCCAAAACCTAAAGCCTGATTTCCCTAAAGTCAGGCTTTCATCTTAGGCAAAAATTTTAGACTGGTAAAACCAGTATGTAGTTACAAGTAAATGAATGAGATTATGAAAAATTAAAACAATGAAGTATAAAGCTATTTGGGGAAGGAGGAGGAAGATTGTTAAATTATTGACACATATTTTGCTCCATATACTGAGCAACATAGGATAAATATCAGGTACAAAAATTCTGATTTATTTATCATAATTAGATTAAATTTTTAGATTGGTTTTGAATTTGATTTTAATTTTCTCCTTCTATTAGTTTATATTTCAGTGTTTGGTCTAATATAGATCTTGAAACTTCCACTAAATCTAAATTATTTGTCGTCAGCAAACCAGAACAATTTGAGAGACCATATCATATAAATATGTCCAGTAATGTTTTGAAGGCAGAAAGAGTGAGCCAGATGGTTTCTATCAATTCCCACTCTGTGGTGCAGCAAGGGGTTAGGATGATTTTCTTAGCAGCTTCTTGCATTTTGTACCTTGGAAGGAATTACGCGTTTCCTGCCTGTGTTCTTGTAGATGTGTAATTGATATATTTAGATGTCTGGATTGAGCTGTTTCTGTACCAAGTAGCAGATCTGATTTGGAAATGGCACTAAAATATATTTAGTTGGGTAGTGCTTGCCCTGCTTTTTATATTACTATTTAGAGTGAGTAAAGATATGTCTCTCGCAACCGAGACTGCCGTGTTTATGAATGAAGTGCTCTCTTAACTGTGTGAAACAAAATGTCACTGTCCAAAATTTCAAACCATTTACAAGTATTTGGTGCTATGCCAGTGGCCCTTAAGTATACATTCGAACTCTGGAACACTGCACAACCTTCTTTCTTATGTGTCCACTTTCTGAATTTTACTTAATTAATTAAGCTACATATGAGAATATTTTCACTATTAAAAATGCATTTTACTCTATATTTAAATTGATAATACAGTTTTCAGCACCAAGAATGTCATTATGATCATTCTAAAGCATGTAATAATAGCTTTTAGTAACATTTCTCAACAACGTATAATTCTGAATTATCCTGAGAGAACAGGAATGCAGTTCTCAGATTCAGTTTTCAGAATACAACTCTGCTACTCCTTCTGTCAAGCCTGTTTCAGGGACCAGAAAAGCTGCCACAGGAATGGCTGAAGACAGTACAATACACAGAACAAAACAGCTAGACCTTGAGGGTGATGGAATACTTCCTATAAAAAACCCCCAAGTTCTTAGATGTGCTTTTACCACTTTAACTAAGTCCAGCATACAGTGCCATGTTATATTTATGCCAACCTTGCAGTTGTTTGTGGATTATACAGGTGATAAGCAAAGTGCTTCTGGAATTGAAATTCTTCAGAAAATCATTCAGATAATGAATCATTTAATTTCTTATACTTCCCACTGCAGATCAAGGTACAGAAAAGGTATGTGAATATATACTCCTGTTTTCCACACAAAAATGGAAAAAAAAGTCTTCCATAGAAATGACATGGCTAATTTTATGTCACCTATGATTGCTAATTCTACCCAGGAAAGGGGGAAGGAAATTTAATCTGCAGCGATGCTGGGGCAAGACACCACCAGCTCTTTCCTAGATGAAAAGACAACACAGCATAGTAAAAAATATCAAAGAACAAATTCATATATTTAAAGATTTTTGCATTATGGAGGAATTTGGAGAGACAAGAGGCTCTGGTCCTATGTGAAACATTCCAAGTTTCAAATAATCAAAATAGCATTAGACACTGAAACTCTAAATTTGGGAAGTTTTGCACCACTGAACAGAAGTATCTCATTTTGCTGTGAGAAGATTAATTAGCAGTGGCTTACATTTACTTTTGCTATTCTGAAGCTAGATCCTAAAAGTCTGCAAAGCCTGAAAAGATCATTTATTCTAGTGAAATCAGCACAAAAGGTTTGAATACTAGAAATATCCTTCATCTGAGCTGTGGAAAAGTATTTGTTGTACAGGTTTAACTCTATTAAATCATTAATTTTCTTACTGCTTGGAAACAATTATATTTTGCAAATGCTCATTCCACCCTTTTTTTCCATTTTTCATATCGGTACATTATTAATGTTGTAATAAGACAGTACTTTTTCAGATTGAGAATTAAGACTTGGCTTTTACATGACACTATTAATTCTAAAAAAAAATAATATTATTTTTATTATAACCACATGTTTAGCTCCAAGGCAATTTTTATTGGAGGGAAATGTAGTTTCTTGCAAAAAATGAGAAATGACTATGTGCTGTATAAGAGGCTGAACAAGAAAATATTTATATGAAATGCAGACTGAAGGTCAGCAAACTGAAGGGTTTTTACAAGTTTAATGAGAAGTTCAACTTCACATCTTAATGTCCTTTCCAACCCTAACTATTCTTTGAATCTATGATTTTATGATTCACAAGCGAATGACTGCTTTAGGCAGCACGTTAATCAGTTGTTACTATATACTACTGTTTGCAAGTCAGACCTCTAAATTGAAAAGTTAAATACTTTCATAATCTACTTCAGTGAAAACTGTCAAACCCTCTTGGTTCTGAAGATCAAATTAAGAGAAATATTGGAGAGACAGTGGTTCAGAGTGCTAAAGTTCGAGATTCATATACAGAAGGAGAAGAGGCAATTTAGAGTCAGAATATCCCAGACTAATTCCTATTATGCTACCATTTTCAATGAAGAATGAAACATCTGACTTACAAATCTAACTCATCAACATTAGCAAACAGTTTATATAAAACTGAAGCCAAACATGTTGTACAATAAGGGAGAATACTGAGAAATTCAAAGCTATTTCTGTTCAGCAGTAATTCATTGCAATACAGTCACTGAAATCCTCACTACTGTAATTTGTGGAGGTACACTTTACTGAGTGTTGTAAACTGACGAACACTGTTTTACATTTATTGACTTTGAAAAATAACTAGAAAAGGTATTATAGCTTTTAATGTTTCCCACTGCAGATCAAATATGATAAGTTTGTAAGTAAAAAAGTGCATTTCCTAGACATCAATCTGGAAGATTCAAACCAGACTCTCCTTTCCATGCTGTGGTACCAGGAACACATATTCAGAAAGCCAGATTATACATTTCATGATACATGTGAGACTGTGTAAATACTTTGAACAATGCAGACTTAAGAGTGGAACTCTGCTTACTCCTTCTTTCCTGTCATAAAGGAAAACCCCCACAAGTCCAAGTACACATGCAAAGAATAGATCTTGTAAGTAAAATAACAGCATTTCTAAACAATCATTTTAGTTCCCTGTTGTATCTTCTCTCTTCTGTTTGGTTTTCATCTTGTGGTTTTTTTATACTATCTTCACAGTTATTCAGTTAGCAGTTTCTTTCAGAAAGCTTGACATGGCTTAAATTGTGTAACTAACTTATCTGTCAGCTGTCAAATACCACCAGGAGAGTGGTTTATTATAAAGTTATTCTACCTAGCAATGCATATATTAATCAGTTTCTAGAACTGGCAAAGAGTGGAGAAATTTTTGGATAATGTCATGTCAAGTACGGATTTTTTTAAATTATCAATAAATTAAAATCCTCAGAAGTACAAAAATACTTTGCTGCACTTCTGGTTAGCAATTAGTTGATTTTTTAAAACTCAGCATGTTTACTGGTTTTGTGCCAGTGAACTGCAAAAGGTAATTAAACATCAGCTACTTATGCTTAATCAAACATGTTCTGCACACAGACTAAATCTTACAAGCAAATTCTGCTGCTTGAGGATGCTTGAACAATTTACTGCATCAAGCCCTCAAGGAATATTCTTCTATCATTAATCATGTTTCCTCAGACAGCTACCAGTTTTTCTGCTTGGAAATTACACACTGGACAAACCCTGGCGTTTTGCATGCTTTGAATATTTGTCCATGGTATCCAGATGTCTGGCACCTCACTGAAGCAGTAGCTTAAACTGTCCTATGGAAAATCCTTGACAGATCTGTTATTTATGTGTAGATCATTTTTGCAGTCATATTGGTATCTGGAGTGCTTCAGATTGTCTACACAGGCACAGCAAAGGCACGTATGGATATAGCACAAAGCCTCCAAATAAAAGCTTGTTTAGCCTTTTATATTGGTTTGTGCTGTAAATAACAATATATTTTTCTGGTTTTATGCTATAAATCAAAATTCTGAGTATCATAAGAAGAAGCAATATATGACAGTTTAAAAAAGGAAGTAACAGTGAATCTCTATACCAGGTTGTTTTCTGTTACCATAATTAGCTGTTTATTAAAATCATATCCATAGACAGAAAATTCCTGGGGCAGAAACAATCTCATGTCTGCTTTAAAAACCGTTACAGCACATACTTGTATATCTATTTCTACTTACACACCTTATGAAAGTAAGTTCTATGAGGTACCACCTGGGAAACTCTTCCAATCTCTTGCTAAGGAAAGTACAAAATACAAATGCAAATTCTACTTTCTATCAAATGCAATTGAATAATGGGGAAGGGTAAAATAAAATTAAATCATATTAAAATATCTCTTTAATTAAAAATTTTTATTTGCAGTATTTTTCTTGCCATTAGAGTATATTTGAGAGAGAATGAGCACAGAAATTGCTCTACCTGAAAATTAACTTTAGGCCACATCCATTTAAAAATATTATCAAGAATCAAAATAACTTCAGCACAAACAAATACTTCACAATACACACACTATTCTTTTAAAAGAGATATAAAGGGGTAACGCTTCCTGAAACCAATGACTTAGAAAACTATCCAATGAAAGTATTTATTGATTTTCAGAAAACAAATACTGACAGACTCCTCTGCAAAAACTTTTCAAGTCTAACAAGTCAGCTAATGAATGTATTCACTGTGCTAGCTTACCAGTGCCCAGATGTGCTAATAACACCATGGAGTTCTCCAAAATACCGTATGATTGAGCATTGGGGTTTGTATTTTCTTGCTTTAAAAGGCACGAACATTAACTTACTAAATCGCAGAACAAAAGAACAAATTACATTAAATGCTGTTAAACACTGTTTTGTAAGCAACTACAAGGAGAGCATTCCTCTTGGCCTTGAATCGCCTGCAAAGTTAATTTGAATTCATAAATATGTGCTCCAAATGTAATTACTTAGAGATACAAGTTAGGGAAATTCAGAAGTTTCAATTTGTTTTGATGTATTCTCCATCCAAGTATTTTTTGCCTCCTCTTTCACTATTTGAGTTTCCACATATTTTACCTCAAACAACTCTGCCAAAAAAAAGGGTGTTTCACAAGTGCTTAACGGTCATTGCCAGCCTCCCTACCCTTAAAAATCAGCAAGACTGGTTTTCAACTTGAGTGCACAGAGGGGCCTCAAGCAATAAAGTGCTGTAAGTATCACATAAAATTTGGTATTGTAAAGCATTTAATTTTTTAAAAAAGTAGCATTAAATCTATTATCTGTTAGCTACTTTTTAAAAACTTAAATAATGAGAATGCAACATAACAATTAGCTTCTGATCATTTGCTTTTCTTCTCTGAAAACCCATTTTTCCTTCTTCTTCCCTTCTTTCCTGCATTTAGAAGACTACAGAATTCTTCTTAACAGTTTCCATATTACCCTTAAACATATTCTCATAATGTATGTTCCTAACAGAACAGAAAAAAAATGGGATGAAATTGCTGTCGGCCTTGCTGAAAAATGCAATGGATGCCAAAATTTTCCTCTGAATTAATGTCTACAGAAACTCTGATACTAAGAAATCAAGAAGTGACCATAAATATCATGTGAGAGATATTGATGGGATATTGGCAACATATGAAATGTTTGGAAAAAGAGCCTGCTTATGAGGCACTGAACACAATGTGTACTTTAAAACCTCTTCTGAAGTCTTCCTGAACAATCTTATAACCTGATACATTTGGCCAGTTCCTAGCATTTAAAAAGCTATGTAGCTCCATGGTTCTGCTCTCATCTTCCAAAGACCCATGAGACAGGTCATTACCACCTGCTGGATCTTTAGTAATGTGCTGCACTTACTGTTTTTCTTCTAGCTCTCAGGAGCAAGAATCACAACTGCTCATTCAGCCTCTTGGCTGAAAAATTATTAAAGAGAAAAAGCACTAATTTTGCTAAAATGCAAAGCTCTCACTACTTTGTTATAGATAGGATATTATTATTTGAGGAAGTTATGGACAAACATTATACACTATACTAAACTGCCTCTACAGCTATGGCTGCGTACAGTTAGAAATCAGTTCAGTATAATCTGTAAACAGATTGTGTAGCAATAAAAGTAAATACTTGTTAAAACAAATAGAATTTCACAGTATAATTTGTTGTAAATGCAAAATAGTTTAACAAATAAGAAGAGAAAAATGTGAAAATATTAACTAAATCGGATAAAGATTCTTAGTATCAGGTCATTAAAACCAAAATTCTCAAATACCACTTGCCACGAATGAATTATCTCACATGAGAATGCCCAATTTTCTATCACCAATGTAGCTATTTGCCATTTTTTTTCTATGTAAACTTGTGGCCTGAGGTACTGTCCTGTCTTCCAGGCCACAGTCATGGATTAAGTCCAGACATAAAGTGTCTGCTTGTAAAGAACTGAGCAACTGTCATTCTAGACCAGAATGCCAGGAAACCCACCTCATTTATTATGTAAATTGTCTCAAAAACCCAATATATATTTCACCCACTAAAATTGTTTTGTTTCTTTGTGGTTTTTTTCTCTACTGGATTTATTTCAACTTTCTTTTATTTAATTTGCCCCAAGTGGTTAAAAAGACTGCTGCCAGCACCCATGGTCATCTTCTTCCAAAGAGAACCTATAGCCCATCTTAGGTTAGTGTCTTTTATGTGCAAAGGATGGAATTTCAGTTCCTAAGGAAACTTCATTCACTACAGAAATTTTAAGCTACACTTGATACACTGACCATGCAACCATATAAAATTGTCCGGAATTTCATGCTGATTTTATAGAAATTACAGTTGTTTTCAATTTTGTATTCTCATTTTCAGTTATTTGTTTTTTTCTTTTTCTCTATTTTTCTGGCTTTAATTTGATTTCTTTCCCGGTTACCTTGTGGTATATTCAAGTTTTCTTTTAAAACTCTTTTGAACTTTTATGGGGATGCTTTAGATAAAGTAATTGAAAAACATGGCTTACATTTTCATTTTTAAACTGAGGACATTTAAGACCTCTTTGAAGTCTGGCCTTCTGAACTTATCATCATCATCATCTTATTAATTTAAGCATGTCTTTAAAGTAATTTTGGTTATTAGAGTATTAAAAGACTATTTAAATTAAACAACCTACATATAAGAATTTTCTCTTTCCCGTCCTACCTTGGTGGCTTTCTCCTTCCCATGAATAGACATTGAAAGGATTAGAGCATTTTACTTCAAAAGAAAGCACGTAAAAAGAGACTTACTAATATATGACAAGGACTGGTCTACTTTTAGGCTGAGGAAAACAGGCCTTCCTTAGTAGAATTTTTAACTATAGATTTTAGTCCTTTATAACTTCTCTGAAGTATCTGGTGCTACATAAACTAACACTTATAAAGTGGCAAATGTCACATATGTGCCTGTTCTGCATTTCTCTATTTCTGTGTGGTTTTTGTGTGAAAAGATTTTAGCTTACTATGCCTCTCCTGCCTCACTGAAGGAACTAACTGATTGATAATATTCTGGTTCAACTGAGTTAGCAGAAATCTTACTGTTGTCTTTAATGAGGAAAGAATTGTTGCCTTTATTGCCTTTTTGTATAAAATGGCCTACAAACATAACACAACATAGTAGGTTTACTTTTATTACAACTTTTCTACGGATGTAGAGGTTTACTTCCTTCCAATGAATCAGCTAACAAGAATTAGCATGAACACTGAAGCCCAGCTACACCTAGGTTCCCAGTGGAGGAGCAATGAAACTAATACCTTTTAATTCAGTTCATGTTTTAAAAGGCAGTCAAAATGGTATAATGGAAAAGACACTCTAGCTTTTGCCAATTTTTGCTTAACTCAGGTTACCATCCTTATAAAGCTAATCTTCAGAGTATATTACTGGTTTGTTGTCAACTACTCAGAAGCAAAGCATTAAATGTTGTTCCTGGCTAGTTTGTTAAAGACACTGCAACCATGCAGACTTTCAAAACGAAAGAGAAGAGAAAAAGAAAGAGGGGTTTTTTTGTTTGTTTGCTTGTTTGTTTTAAAAAAGACCTAACTAAAAAGATCACATTCACAGACTTGGATGAGTCACGACTGTGTAACAGACCATATACACTAACAGCATAAGGATAACCAGCTCAGATCCAAATTTAATTCAGCCAGCATCCTGTTGGCAAGAATCATCAGTAGCAGATTATTACAGAAAATACAGAAGAAATAGGAAATAGCTGCAGTTGGTGAAAATTTTGGTTGAATAATTTTATTATCTCTTGACACTATAGATTAGATTCCTATCTGCAACAACCTTACCATGACTGACTATCAGGAAGACATACACAATAAAGACAGACCAATATGACTAGTGTAATATAATGTGATAACTTAACAGAGATACTGACAGGAAACAGAACAAACAGGGAAAAATACAACTTATTTCCTCTATTTTATGGATTTAATATTTTCTTCTTTTGTATATCCTTTAGAAATGTCCTGCTTTTGTAATTAAGAAAACAAGTGAGTTTCATAAAAAAGCCTATGTACTGAAAGGTCATTAATCAAATTCTCAGCTAAAATTAGCTGAGATCACAATTCTAACTACACAGTGAAATATCACTTTTCCCAGTTTGCTAAAAATCATGTTTCCATTTCCTCAAATTTTATGTCATTTAAAGAAAAAAATATGCAATGATTTTCAGCAGTACTCCTTTTCTGAGATGAGCAGAAGAATTACAAAGACACAGCCACCAGGAGAGGAAAAGAGCTTGCAGTGTGCTTACTGCTTAAGGAACTTGTGTCATGTGCTTTAAAATAGAGAGAGGAACTCTATAATGAATCACTGGCACATCAAATAGAAAAGTGCATGTGAGATGCTGCTTCAGAGATCCAAATCACATAGATTTCTGAAAAGGAAAGAATTTCATGCTTTGTTTTCCCTTCAGGGATACATTATGACACATCAGAACAGATAAGATATTATCTAGAACTAGGAACAGCAAAACAAGCACATGCAGTTGATAATAGACCATTTAATTCTGATGTTCTGAGCAAAGAATCAAGATTACACAAGTTACTTGCACTGAATTCTCTGTGGTCTTTTTCCTTCATTTTAATGTTGCTTATATGGCACCATTTTTAATGTGACATAGTTATTGAAGAGTTCATGTGGTGTTCACTCACTAACCTTTATGGAGCGTATCTTTAAGAAAGTGCCATTCAAAGATCGAAAACATTCTTTGGATTTCATATCACCTCTGAGTCAGGGTGTCAAAT
Organism: Agapornis roseicollis; assembly: GCA_002631895.1. NCBI lineage: Eukaryota > Metazoa > Chordata > Aves > Psittaciformes > Psittacidae > Agapornis > Agapornis roseicollis. The sequence continues at coordinate 57,139 of NDXB01021641.1, read as the reverse complement.
GTTATTTATGTACGTGCCAGCCCTAATTTGGGGAATACATAATTTCTTAAAATTGTGAAAACCACATAATAATGTAGAAAATAGCACTGAATACATGTAACAATATATGAATATAAATCTCAAATTATCTGTCTTTAATTAAAATGCACTGATTTTTATGCACAATGGGGTTTTAACAAATAATATGGAAAACCATGTAAAGATCTAAACATAATAAATCTGTCCCACATAGCAGAATAAAACTTTGAGAGCTAACTTTTTATTCTGCCAGTCTGAATTTGCTATACAGGAGGCTTATAAAATATTTTTACACCCCAAATTTCTATTTTATAACAAATTCTGTATGAATAGTGTAAAATTTCCACATGAAAAACATTTATGTCTCCACTGAGAATAAAACAGAAAAACAAATATCCAAATCCAAATAAAATAATTCCTACAAGTTAGAATGAATGTCACAGTCTACATCAGAAAAAAACCCAAACTAAAACATAATGTAAAAATTCCAATAATAATATCGCTTTGGACTAAAGCTTTTGGCATTTCCTTTTTAAAAGTAGTAGTATTTCTTACTACTCTATCCTCGGCCAACATCAGCTTACTTAAGGAAATCTCAATTCCTATTAGTATGCCTTGTTTTAAAAAGTCATTTTGAATCTTTCATTTTTCAAATTCTGTATAAATAGAAAACTCAAAGAGGTTTTCCAAAAAGCTCTCATTAAGTTACTGGCCAGCACAGGCAAAAGAACAACTGGATATAAGCTGTCGCTGAAAAAATGCAGACTGCATGTTACTACAGAGTCTTTGGCCATTAAAATAAATCAAATTGGAACAGCCTTTGGCAGAAACACTGGGGGCAAAGAAGTAACCACTCCAATTTAGCACTGGCAAAGTTTATGAAAGAAGAATGATCTGATGCAAATCCCAGGCTAGCAGAGCACTGGACTTGATGACCCAGAGATCCCTTCCACTGCTGTGTTCTTTGTTTGGTTAGATGCAGATGTTAATCTGTTTTTCAGTCTCCCTGTGGTTTTTCTAAAGTGAAATTTAAATGAACATTAATACAAATTTTGTTAGTTTCAGTTATAAATTACCCTTTGTAAGAATTGTCACAAGGCCTGCAGCAGTGTAGAACTTGTCAAAGAATTCTAAAAGCTTTACTTAAAGTTGGCTCAGCATTATACAGAAGTACTGAAGTGTAAGTGTTCAGAGATGACTGCCATCAGGGCACACACCATGAGAAGATGTAACTGACCTATTGGTAGGGAAAATAGGAAGAAAAATTAAGCAATATATGCTAGGACTGACACATCAGTAATATCAAGGAAGAAAACGAAACAGAACAGTTCAGCAAACATCAGAATATTAAAAAAAAATATATAGGGAAGGTGAAATATTATAAATATGAAATACCTTTCTAAAAAAAAAAAAGAAAGAAGAAGAAATTAATGAAAAATTCCTATCGTGTGGTGCCTGTGAAGAGTCAACACAAACTTGAAAATGAGGAAATGTTTTGCTGAAGAGGAAGGTCACCTTTTAAGCGACAATCTAACACAAGCTGCTCTCTCCCACTCCCTCCCTTGTCTCCCCCATGCTCAGCTGCTGGAATTTGCCTAGAGTTAGCTGGCTTTGAAAGACCCCATTTGGAGAGCCAGAGTCACAGTATAGATGCTACTGCACAGTTCTATAGTTGACTCAATATGGAAGAAAACAGCTCAAACTCAGAAGCAGAACTCTAAACTATTGCTTAAATCAACAACAAAAATATGTAACCCTGAAAACAACCTGGTGTTCCTTGATAACTTGCACCATCCTCCTGCCTTTGCTCAGATATTTTTTTTAATTAACATAAGAATATTTTTTATGTCGCAGGTAACTTAGATGTATCATAGCAACTATAGAAACTTATTGCAGACACACATCAGTGAGATTAAGTATAACTAATTCATGGAAAACAACTCTAAACATTTTCTTATTTTGAAAAATAACTTATCAGAGCAGCTTTTAATGATTCTCAAATACATGTATCCTTACAGCTTCGATCAGCCATAAAAGCATGCAAAGGTCAAGCAAATACTTTATCTTATTTAAGCCACTGTGGTCTGCTTTCTGTCATTCACAAGTTCTAAGGTTTACACTCTTTCAAGGAGATGATACAGCTCCACAAGTCTTCAAAATAAAGGCTTTACACAAATTCTGTGAACCTTGATGGCCAGGTATATAATTCTTCTAAATGAAACCTTGAGCCTTGTAAATTCTAATACATGCTGATTCTTTGAAAGCAGAAATATTACTTCTACTAACAATGTAACTTCAGCATACACTTGAAAATTATCACCATACAACTTTCAAGTGGCTTTGTGCAGACTTGATCACATGCAGATGATTTCTAAATTCTATCCCTTTCTTCACATGAACAAATATGTAATTTTTCTGCAATTTTCAATAAACAGAGAAGTATTACAGAATGCAAGTTCAACTAAACCTTTTAAGTTGTCTGAAGGACAAACAACCATATTACAGCCCTTATTGTGTGCCTTTGCAGGTATTCTAGAAATCCGAACAGTGGCAGTTGGAATAGTGGCAATCAAAGGAGTGGAAAGTGAATACTTTCTGGCAATGAACAAGTCAGGAAGACTCTATGGAAAGGTATGGATGCAAACTTCTCTTGTGTGTACAATCAGCACATGATAGATACATATCTGTAGATGTAGCATCTGTATAGTTTGTATAAAACAGTTTCCTAACAAATTAAAATGTCACCTGTATTTATCACATACATCCTATACTAGACTTTTAGGTCCATTTAATAAATTCAGTAATTAGAGCTTAGATACTTTTTAAAAATGTGGAATAGACAAAGCTAAATATTCAATACTCAGATTTCAGAAGTCAAAATATTTATTAAAATATTAATATATGGGGTTTATAATTCATATTCTTCTCCCATCTTCCCTAATCTATATTCAAAATACACTTGTATTTATTTTACTCTACTTTATTATTTCCTGTCAACAGAAAGTATGCAATGAGGACTGCAACTTCATTGAACTGATTGAAGAAAACCATTATAACACATATGCTTCTGCAAAATGGACACATAAAGGAAAGGAGATGTTTGTTACATTAAATCACAAAGGGGTTCCCATGAAAGGTAAAAAAACAAAGAAAGAACACAGAGCATCCCACTTTCTTCCTCTGGCAATATCCTAATCACAAATAATCTATACAAAAACTAGTTCCAGCAGGAAGATTATTTTTAAGAAGACTATTTGACAAGTTACCAAGAGAGGCTGGAATACTACTGAGAAACTGAACAAGCTGGACTTGCGCATTTATCTTTATTTTTAAAAGACTACATGAAAAAGATTTGAAAATATACACAAAACCAGATTTACTAACTAAAAGTTGTAAAAAATTCTAAAGAGTTGTACAATCATTATCTTAGTCATTGTAACTGGGTAGTTTCTTAAATTAATTTACCCTGGAGAATAAGTCATTACTTGATTATCTGATAATATTTTATTTAAAAAAACCCTATCTGCTTCTTAAATATGGCTGCTATAATAATAATAAGCAGATGATAATGTTGTGTAAAATATGTCAGACTTTAAGGCTGCTGGAATGAGTTGTCAGATTATCAAGTCAATAGTAAATGTGGAGGCTGAGCAGTATTTTAAATACTTCCCCAAGAAACTGATAATCTATACATAAACTATATGATCAGAAAAAAAAATATAATCTTGTAAATGTTTATTGTTGTATTCAGATAAAAGAGTTAGTTTGGAAAAATTATGTTTACTCTAACACAAAATGTTCCTATCTATTAATGAAACAAATACCTAATGCTGCTCTAAAAGATGTTTCAAATAGTGTATGTAAAATAAGAATAGGATTAAATAATGTACTTCATCTCACTTTTCACGAATTAACATTTTATATAACGATGAAGCAAAAATTCAGACATATTAAGGTTTTTTATGTAACATATCCTATCTTTTGTATAATTCCTGTTAGGGCATACAGCTTTCAATATTGTTTTTCCATCCTTATACATTTTCTGTTGTTACAGCATTAAACTTTATTTTAAGTTGTATTTGAACGTTATTGTTCTAAGTTATTTAAATGTTATTTATAAAAAAAAAAAAA
>NDXB01021641.1:16183-52935 GCA_002631895.1 Agapornis roseicollis | reverse complement strand
TTAAAGCATTAAACTTTTATTTTAGGTTGTATTTGAAGGTTTTTTTTCTAAGTTATTTAAATTTTTTTTAAAAAAAAAAAAAAATGTCCTTATTAAGATGCATCTGTTTCATATGCTTTTAATTCTAAAGGAATAACAAAATGGTCTGGCTGGGATGCATGAATTTGTTTCTGTGACCAGACACAAAGACTAGTACACAACCCTCTTGCCAACATACATTGGAGAGCAGACAAAAATGACAGCCTGCAGCAAATCACACAATGGACATCTGAAAGGAAACAATGCAAAAATGTAAAAAATCTCTGCCGCATACTTTTGCTAATCAAATTACCAGCAGGCTCAGAGTTACAGCAGGTAAAAGAAGGTTACAGCTTGTCATGGTTTCAACACAGTTCCAGCAGGTACTGGAACTAATCCCTCAGAGGGTAGAAACTATACTCACAGGTAAAGAAATACATAAAAGCCTATATGACTAGTTTGAAACCAGCTAAAATCAGTATGACCTGATGAAGAAAAGACATCTCCATTTTCTAGCTACTGAAGTGCTCAGCTAAGCCCTACAGAACTAATGCATTATATAATTTCATTCTGCTCAGTTTGCCTGCAAGTTTTCTAGGCACTTAAAGATCACAAGGAATTAGCTAAAACAGCTGCTAGATGCCTGAAATGGAGTCAAGCTAATTACTAATGGTCTAAAATGCTTTACTTTTCATTACAAGTGTCTGGAGTCAACCATTTTTTCTGATATGAGAACCTTTTTCTGTAACAGCACTCACTGAAAATGGCAAAAATTCTCTTTATCAATAATTCTTAAAAACAAAACCAAAACTTGTTTAACAAGTACCATAATTTGAAAATCATTTATGATTTTTGACTTGCTAATATCAAACATCAAAGTGAAGATATAACACGGATCTATGCAGAAAAAATTTGCCAATACAGCTATCTCAGTAAACATTCACTGTGCTTTTTCGTCTATTAATTGTTCACTGAAAGCAATAGACTGTAATATCAAAGAAACTGTTTTGCAAATCACTGTCTGCACCTTTCTGTGAATATATAAACACTGAAACAAAGTTCACACTCATGATCAACATTAACATACTAGTGGAAGTTTCTAGATCTACACTAGGTTAGTTGAAGCTTTGAAATAAAAAATAAAAGAACAAAATCTCATTAAGATTTGAAGTTTGAATTCAAACGTGAATATGCACATTAATATATGCAAAAAGCACTTACAATTAAATCCAGATACAGACAAGCTCTTCTAAAGATCTTTTGGTTATGTAATTCAAGAATGCAGCCAAACAATCCTGAACCCCAGTTGTAATTCGCCCTTACTACTATATGCTTTATCTAATGGAGTGCTAAATTATCATCATTATTAGGCTTTATGTTTTACAGCTCCCATATCTGAAATGCATCAGAACAGCAAGATCAGATCAACTCACTTGAGCAACTTTTAATGCAGCTTTAATTTAGAAAATCTCTTTGGAAATACAAGAAATTTATTTTCAGCTGCCTCCAAAATACCCTTTTTAGTGCTAAAACCAGAGAATAATAATCAGAAAATTCATAGTGTGATCTATAATAGCAAGTTATTATAGGATAAAAGAAGAAAGAATCTATTAGATCTTAACAGGTATTCAAATAGATGACAGAAACCCTCAGAAAAGCCTTCTATACCAATCGCATCACAATCCAATCTTAACATCAGTCATGTGATATCCCATCTGGGAGGAAAATATGTTCATATGAAATGAAGCAGATATACCAGTCTGGATACAACTCATTGCTAACCTTTATGATACTAAAGATTCAAGAAAACCCAAAGTCAGCTATAAAAGCCACTCTCAGTTCTTATTTCTTTGTTTTTCCTTCAGATGCATTGGCTTTCATCTAGCTTTCTTCTTTGTTTACCACAGATACTACAAAGCATAAATAGACTGTGGTTTAGAACTGAAATATAAGCCCCTGTGGTTTAAATAGCCATTCTATTTAACCACCTTCAATAACCATTCACATTTCCCAGAAACTGTTCCATTACGCAGGCTCTTTAAATTTAATTAACAAGGTTCTACTTACTTATCTTTTTGTATTAGTGCCAATAAACACTCTGTGACACAGAAATGAGCTAATCTCATCTGGGGAATCTCACACAAGACTGCAGAATCTCCATTCTTGTTGGTTTTCAAGATCTGATTGGACAAAGTCCTGTGCAAATTAGTCTAAAATCAGTGTGGGGCCTACTTTGAGCAGGGGACCGGCCAAGACACCTGCAGCACACTTCCAACCCAAATGAGTCTGTAATTCCAAGTTATTTTTCTTAAAAAAACCATTTAGAGTGCAGTTCAACCTCTTGAACAGCTACAAAAACCACATTTTCCATGTTGGGGGATAACTACACATTTGCCTCATAGTTTATCTATAATAGCATGTGTGTTACTAAAGGTATGCAAAATGGTGTAAATACAGTTTATAACACAATAAAAAATGACAATTGGACAATTTCCATGACCTTTAAAAGACATATTGTACAATATGGTCTCACTTTTATTTCTGCTGCAAGTACTTTAAAATGACTCTGTGCACAGCATCTGTAATCAGATTACTAAATGATTAATCAACTGAGTAATTATTAAAATACACTTGTCTGTGTTTTAAATAAGAAAATATGTATATTTTTAAATGAGCTGAACCTAAATGTAAGTTAACATTAAATCAATAAAGTAGTAAGAGAATAACAGTATTTCACTGCACTTGACAACCAGTATCTGAGTAGTCTAAATCCTTCATAAGCCTCCACAATCTAATTCCTCAATATTAACTTCCTAAAAGCCAGGATAATTTCATAACATTTAATATAGGTAGAAAATGAAACTGACAGGTTAGATGATTTTCCCCAAATTAGGGGAAGTTATCGTCAGAGTTGGGATCCATACTTAGAAGTAATAATATACTTTTTTCAAGTAACATTAAATAAAAAAAAAGAAAGAAAGAAATCAGCTGTTTACATCACTGGACAAGTAACAGGAATTCACATCACATCTTCCCTTAAAACAGAAAAAAGGTAACTTCTCTGTGCTGTCAGGAGAATTTGAAGATTTTGAAGATTAGGAGTCTTTAAAGCAGAAACTCAGATGGGAAAATATTCAAAGAGTTGTATAAAGTTTTTAACATGACATTTATATTAACTTAAATGATACTCACACAGCAAAGTTTCCAGAAAAAACTTTGTAACACCATGCACTTAAATTCATAGTGTTACACAAAATACAATATAGTATCCATATAGTATTAAAACTACCCAGTGTTAAAACTTGAGCTCTGTAAATAACCTCACCTGGCTGAGGAAAGCTAGATTGTAAATCTCAGCCATTCCAGACACTGAAATTCTTTAACTGTTTAACTTTCAGACCTAAAAAAGGGAAATTTTCTTCAATTGTGTTTGGAAGGCACATCCTAGCTTACCAAGATTGATTGTTTCACTAAGAAAACTCTTTTACTTAAAGGCCTGGCACTTTAAAAGACTAACTCTTAACAAAGAGGGGAGAACAAGAACTCAATTTAGAGGAAATTATTTCCTCATGAGAATAAACAGTTTTCCTTCAGCACTAACCAAAAAAGCAGAGCAATTAGAATAAAGATGCATAAACTTGCCACATAAATGTTACAGTGTTTTCAGACTGAAGTCCAATATCAGATAAGACTCCTTACTTACGTATCAGATAAGACTCCTTACAGGTCATTTCTGAAATAGTGTTTTAACAAAGATGGTTAAAGATCTGAACACTGAGCATTCTTCAATGAAGTACAGATCTATAAAGGGTACCAAGTTGCTAAAAGGTGCATATTGGTACCTAATGAGAACCTGAAGGTGTCAGGTTTAAGTAGGCCGCCAAAGTCTAGCAGATTTTATAGGAATTATATATACATATATATATACATATATGTATACACAGACAAACACACATATACATATATATACACACACAGGAACTAGATATCTAGTGTGGTCAGCTACACAGGGAAAGTAGATATCTGGCTTACCTAGTACCCAGGCAGCTCTGTGAAACTCATTGCAAGTTCACTTCATGTAGATCAACAGATTCCCCATCTTTGATGAGTTACAGTCAATTTAAGGGCTTTGTCCTCTGCAGACTAAGCTCTTTCTGGAGTTAATAGAGTCTGTTCATTGTGCCACTTGGATGTTCAGAATTTTGTGAGACTAAACCACAAAAAGCCTTTTTCTAGCTTTGCCAGGTAAACACTGAAAAGAGCTCATTCTACAGATGAGTCTTCACTGGTTTGTACCTGTTTTCTGACCATACACCAACAATGAACTGACTTATCTATGGTGTTATGTAAATTGAACAACGCATGCAAATCCATGTGAAATGTTTTATTTATGTATTTCTGGTTTTATACAGCAGCAAAGGCACTACTTCTAACCTGTACCCCCTCATTGAAGGGAAGAAACCAAAGATGTGTCACTGTTCCACCTTTATTTAATAGACCCTGCATCGCACTTTATTCAGAGAATCACAACATGGTTGATGTTGGAAAGGACCTCTGGAGGTCTTCTGGTCCAAACCTCAAGCAGGGCCACCTGGAGCCTGTTGCCCAAGATCATGTCCAGACATTTTTTTTAATATCTCCAAGCAGAGACACTTCTCAACCTCTCTACACAACCCGTGGCACTGCTCAGTCACCCTCACAGTAAGAAGTGTTTCCTGACATTCAGATGGAATCTCCTGACTGTCAGCTGGTGTACACTGCCTCTTGTCTTGTCAGTGGGAACCACTGAAAAGAGCCTGGCTCCGTTCTTTTTGCAACCTCCCTTCAGGTATTTACATACATTGATAAGCTTCCCCCAAAGCCTTTTCTCCTTGAAGAGAGCAACAGTCCCAGCTCTTTCAGCCTTTCCTCATGGGAGACATGCACCAGGCCACTCATCATCTCTTTATTACTCTCTCCAGTATGTCCATGTTTCTCTTGTACAAAGAAATCCAGAACTGAACGCAGTACTCCAGGTGTGGCCTTACCGGTACTGACTCAAGGGGAAGAATCACTCCCTTATTCTTCCAACTAACTCAGTAATATCTTTATCAGCACTAGAAATGTTTTTATAATAATAATGTTATGTGGTATGATTTTAATCAGAACTCAGGACAGACCTCCCTTTACAATTACTATCTTCTGTCACTATTTACTATTTACTATTACCTTGGACAGCACCAGTTTTGATGGACAAGAATCAAGTAATCAGCTGGTGATTGCTGAGTTTTCATGGTTCATCTACTGCCCTTTGAAACCTGGTTCCATTGAAGATTTCTTATATAACTTTACACTAGCCACTTTCAGCGAGCTAGTGTTTCAGTGTGCTTTTTTAAGATAGGTCAGTTCAAGTCTGGTACATGCTGCTAGAACACTAAACATACCCCCACACTAGCTTTAAACTGCCAGGCTAATCACAACAGACCACAGGTTCAACAGAGATGTAGCTATTTCTACCCACACTCATAGGGACTTCTGTTGCTACACAGGATACCATACCCTCAAAGTTAGATGGTTCTCTCTGTTCAAGCTAGCTAACAAGGTAGCCTGTTTATGTGAGTTGCTGTGATATTATTCTCAGTACAGGAACACTGGATGAGACCTTTAGAGGAAAAGCAACACTTGGAAGCCATGGCCAGTCAATTCTTGTGTAAGACAAAACATGTTAATATGACTAACTTGCCTATACACGCTATCCCTATTGATTTCACTGAAAACTAGGCACTAAAGTGGATCTGGACAAGCAACAACTTTTCAGTGGTCATAAAAGAGAACAAATGATTATTGAACAAAAACTGTGAGCATCCTGCAAGCTTAAAGCAATAAGGTAGACCACAGGAAAGGACACTAACAGGAAGAGCTAAAATAGTAGGGCTTCTCCCTTTTGTTTTACTGTCATAGGAAAAAACCATGTCATTATATCTTGGAGAGAACCATCAAGATAACAATAGCTTCAGAGGCTTTAGAAATTACTGTCATTAAAAAGGACTCCCTTAAGTAAGCAGTGTTCTAATGAGCAGCTGAGGTAATTTAGTGAACTAACTTCATAAATAATCGTTTTCTACTCAGTTTCATATTCTTGTTTTCATATACTAGTAAAGTACTACAGTGACCATGATCCAAGAGGAAATATGATTATACCAGAATAAAACCTTTGGAATTCATAAAAAACATGCAAATATTTCCACTGGTTTTAGGTTTTGTAAAAGCATATTATTTTTAATCCCAAATGTTCCTCTGTTCAAAACCATAGTTACATTTCTGTTTCTAAAAACTGTCCTGCAAACTGAGCAATGCACACAAAATTGATTCTGTAAACAAGAATCTCCTTTCAAGATTGTAACCTGATGAGAGTAACACTGACTTTCAACTTTAAATAAACCACATTTCATTTTTTAATTGTGCTTGAAAAGAAATACTAAAGTAAAAAAGGAAAATTCTTCAGGAGAGCTAAAAGGCAATACACAACAACAGTAAGATAGCTCACTTTTTTAAGGCATAGACGTGTAGAGCCAATCTATACAAAGGTTCTACAAAGCTGTATTCATCTGTAGAGATCAAATCCTTTAGCTAGGCCTCAAAAGCAACTCTCCTCATTACTTAGATAGCCTGTTTCACTGGGGAAAACCCATGCAATTCTCTCACATCTACATTCCAAGAGAAAGCTTTGTGGGAATCATGGCACATGAGCGAATACTTCCTTTCCTCTGAAATGTCTGCAGTATTGCACTAACTCAGAATCTCCTGAGTACAGCACGTTCCAAACCTTCTCTTCTTAACACATACAAGAGAAAACCCTCTATCTTTTCCAAAGCACTTAACCATACAGCAAACATGGAAAATGGTAGAGGCTGGGAAGTGGGAAGACTGTTACCAACAGAGCAGGGTGAGTAGCTCTGAAAAACTGCACAAAGATATCTTCTTCCATTCAAGTAGATTCCATCACTAAAGAATTTCTAAAATAATTCTTCAGCTTATCTTTAAGACTGGCAATGAATAACCCTATATTATACAGACAACTATACACTAGAAAATGGAAAATCAAAGAATTACAGACCTCACTGCCTTAAATGACACCTACAATGCAAATTTATGAGTTTTCTCCTGAATTATTTTGCAAAAATAAGGTTTTTGTACCTCTATGACTGGGAAATTATTTCAACAGAGAAAAACCAATGGGCTTATGGAAAAAAACGATGGGAGAAAAAAAGGCAGGGATGGGAAAAGTTGTTTGGGTATGGTTGAGGCAGAAGGAAGTTAAAAAGGGGCAAGAGAAGATTGGAAGCTTAAAATTATGGCTGTAGCTGTTAGAAGGAAAACAGTAATTTTAAGCAGGGAAAAGAGAAAAGAAACTGGCTAGCTTGAAGAAACAAAATGTTGGGTAACACTCAGAAAGAGAGCAAGCTAGAAGCAACATCAGCACAAACAGCTTGAGAAGTGGTTAAAATAGCAGCACTGAGAAAGTACAGCAGGCTGGTATGGAAGAATAAAAGTTAAGATCTGATCCATCAGGACAGGGAAGACAAAGGGGTAGAAGTTAGAGGGAAGAATGCAAGACATACTGAAAATGGGAACCAGGTGCCAGAGAAAGGAGTAGAAAAAAAGAATAGCTGTCATTAGTATGAGAGGAACTGACAAAATCAAAACCGTCAGGTTTTACTAGCTAGAGTATCAGTACCTTCTTTAAATACTTTGTAATATTGCTTACGGCTTAATCAAAGGGAAGTATCAGCATTTGAGAGGATGCATGTTTAGAGTAGATCAAAATCAGCAATTCATGTTTAATTGCTATAACATTTTGCTTTTTTGCAAAACAAACTGAAAATATTGCTAATAATTTATGTTGACAGATTTTGCAATATACTCTAGATTTCATTCCAAAATGCATGGAGTGACATGCATTATGTGTTTAGAAATATTTACAAGACTTACTGGTTGCTGTAGAACTGGCAGATGCACTAGCTTGTGTTTTAGCAGTAGCATCTTTACTAGTATAATTTATTGTGGCAGCCTTCAAGCTCTCAACATTCCATTGCTTCCATACACCTTTCCTTGGGTTTACACATGGAAATCAAAAATTAATTTAGAAGAATATTGATGTTAATTTTGAAAATCATCCTATGAATACTCCTGAATGAAAGCTGCTTTATTCCCTGTCTCCAATGTGCAAATTTTTATGACCATGGTCAACTTCATCCTTGGGGTCCAATCCTGTTAACTGAAACAATTATAGCCATATACTTAAAGTCAAACAGGACAGTTTTTGCCATCTCCTCTCTACTTCTGCTTAGTTTTGCACATGAGTGAATGTCCTTACTTTGTGTTGTTCCAATTCTGGTAATTTAATACATTTGTTTACGGTTTGTTGAGGTTGTGAATTATTCTGGCAGCAACACATAATTTACTTTACTCAGTGGTTTTCCATATTCACTCCAGTAGTATTTTGCAGAGCCCCATACCATAGGTTTCATGCAGATACAGAATCTATGCCATAGCAGTGGTCTCCAAGTTTTTTGGGATTTTTCTCTGGTCTGAGTAGATTTTAGTTAATTCTATCTATTATCTATTTATAGTAGTTACAGAGTACACTGTGGGTTTACCCAGCTCTTCCAAGTTAAAGGCCCATTTGGAGTTTGATGCATATATAACTTTGAAGTATGCAAGCCTTCTCAAATTTAACTTTTCAGGATGATTTTTTTCTACATACAATTTTCTGTGTCTGTAACTAAAAAGAAAATTCTGCCCAACTGTGACTGACACAGAGAAGGGTTTTGAGAAATTATTTCAGTATTTTATATCTACTTCAAAAACATATTTCTATTGCATTTGTCAATCAGCTTCAACATATAAGATAATGAAATCCACATTGCCATGAACTCTAAATAAATGAGCACCAAAGATAGAAATGTGCTCAAAATCTAAGTTTTTAAATGGATATTAAAAGACATATACAACTTAAAAATCATAAACTGTTACTGTTAAAACATTCAGAATGGCAAGATAATACTACTTCCAATAGGACAGGCATAGTCTGAATCCTGTAAGAATATTTATACAAAGTGACCATTTTTTACAGAGATACCTTCAAAGCCACCTACAAATAGTTACAGGGGAAGTTCTCCTACTCTGCTGTTGTAACATTCTGTTAAGCAGCTTTTCCAGGAATTATAATAGTTTCACCTAGGGCCTGAATTTTTAAGGCTTCCTTCTTGACTGCATTTATGTGCTTACCTACAGATTCTTCGAGAATAATTCTAATACACAGTAGCACAAAGAAAGCAGTGAAATGAAAGCTTCATTCATCATTTCAGTTATAAGTTATGTCTCTGGGTATGATTGTATCTTTGCTGGCTAAGTCAGCAATAGTTACTTTTACAGCTAAAAGAGCTACTATAGAACAGAGTCACTGCAATAAGGCAATGACTGGACTGGACCAGAGCCTACATATAACCTTAAAGATACAATACTTTCTTTTCAGTATCATTATACTTTTATGAGCTGAAAAAGCTAACTGTACTATTACCTGAAAAAAAGTCTTTTCAGCATCCCTGGGAACAAGAAGAAAATGTGCCACAAACCCTGCAATTCTGTCAAACAATTGGTCTTGATCTTCTTGGTTAGGCTGCAAAGGGAACACATTGGGAAAAAGGTATAAGCATAAATTCAGATATAGGTGTATGCTAACATACTGATTAATAAAGCTCATGTTTATCCTCTAATACTAGCAAGGTCTACAGCCACTGAGTGCCAAGACATTATGTTTTATGCAAAAAATAATAAAAAATTATAGGACAACTGATTACTTGTGTATATCACTCTTACCTTCCAAAAGCAGGTTTCTGTTTGTCTATAAACACTTTATGTCAAAAATGTTACATTCGTCCACATGTTTTGTAGCAAGTACTATCAACAGATCACTATTTAGACATAGAATTTATCTAGACTGCTCAACTATCTGAACTTTATATCTATCCTTCACTCTGCACAACTTGTTGTTATCACCTTGACAGTATTTGGACTTGGACAAGTAACAGGAATTAAGAGTTTTCTTCATTTCTTAGCCAAAAGAAGTCAAAATTTACTCAGAAAAATGCAGTAAATGACATAACATTTATAATATCCTTCAATCTATCAGTCACACTTTTAACATCGATTGCAAAAGTCTGTATAATACTGTATGATTGGTTAATTTGTGAAAAAGCAATAAAATAATCTTTGTTTTATTAGTAACAACCTAATATGCAAAATGGATCAAAAGTCAGGATTTCAGAGTGTTTGATACTAGTAACAAAGTAGTGATTGTTTTATGTTGGTGATAACTATTATCACATGACTATTAGAAATCTGTTCCTCTTATTTCTATGTACTTCTGCAGCAATGCAATCCTACTGATTCTACAGAATAAAGGAAGGATTTTTGGATAGCTGCTTACCAAATTTTTAAAACATTTATATAGTGAAAATTTGATTTGTTCTTAAAATAAATTACTTTTTACTCATGTATTAATTTATACTCTTAAGTATGTTTACCCATCTAACCTGTACCTTAGTACATTAAGTGCTTAAATTTTAAAGATATAAATTAGTAAAAGCTTACACATTTCCACTTCAAGTGGAAGTTATAAAAAAATCTAACGTACTTTGTCTTGGCCTTTCACAGTGCCATGGATTCTGATTCTGCCCCAAACTGACTTCCCCGAGGAGAAAGCTACCATGAGGCACAGCAGCAGAGATCAATGGCTGAAGCAGATCACAAAGACAGGAGAGGCTTAGCTCTAAAATCAGCCCTATTTTTTCAACTGTTACTTAAAATACTGAATTCACAGGAAGAAAAACATCATACTTAAAAAAAAAAAAACAACGAGCTTTTACAATTAGATCCCAAAGTTTTGGAGCTTCAAAATGTCTTGGTAATTCTCAAAGTTGTTTTACCTTGAAACCAGGTAAAACAACTCTAAAAAGAAAATAAAATCATTTAGCAACTTAGTTAATTATTACATTCCTTTTGCATTAAATAGCTTCTTCAATGAGAAAACTAAACTAAAGTAAAATTCAAACAGTATTCTACAATAGAGGTGTTCACTTGCTGGTGACCCCATTCTATAGAAATACTTTTTTTAGCAGTTGCTTTCTTTTAGCACCCTTAAGAGTCTGTCAAAGACCACAAAATAACCACTTCAGTCTTTGTTGAGGTTTATTTCTCATAGGATCACAGAATCATTTAGGTTGAAAAAGACCTTTCAGATCATCAAGTCCAACCTAACCTAACCATAAACTTAACATTACCAAGTCCTCATGAGTTTTTTCTTTCTCTTTGGTTTGATAACAGAGCTATGTATGTGAATTCCAACTCAAAGCATACTTATAAGAAAATGCTGTGTACTTGCATATGTGTAGTATAAAAGATCTCTTACCTCTATATTTCTACCTTTTGACTCCTCAACAAATATTTGGCAAGGTGAGAAATGTTTAAATCCTTAATTCATAAATAATGCTATTTCACACAATGCTAGAAATATTTTCATCTAAGACAATTTATACTATGAACTGTCAATATACTTCACATAGGGAGCAATGGTCTAAAACTGAGACTTTTGGTGACTACACAACACCTATGGAGATACAAACAAAAAAATAGTGTTTTTTCAAATTGTTTTGGTGTCATCAACATTGCCCAACCTCCCCCCTAGCAAACATTCAGAGAATGATGTAATTCCACTTCTGGATCCAAGTAAAAAAACCTCAACATTTAGTCTTTATTGTCTAATCCATTAAAAGAAATAAAAATCTGTACTATACCTCTGCTTTTCCCATCTCATTTGCCTGAGACAGAATTTCTCCTGCACCAATTTGCTCAGTAGCAATGTCTTAAAAAAATTAGCAAGGTTTAGCTAGAAATAGAGGTTGGATTGATGATTTTACTGGCTACAAGCTGCAATCAGGCAGACTTTTTATATGTCTAGATCTACAATTAAATGTGTATGTGCATAAAACTTGACATACATGCAGTAGTATACTACTACTGCACCACTGCAATGATTGGAAGGCTTAAACCCCACCTTTTTGGTATTTCAGTATATCTCATTTTTGTAACACCAAGATCTGTGGAGAACAACATGTTTTCATAGCCTTTTGCCTTCACTTTGTTTAGGCTTGAAACAAAATGTTCCTAAAACCCAGGCAGAACTGAGACTTCAGCTTATCAGCATTTTTTAATTTATAAACTTGATGCTTCACAGTTGCAAACTGAGGCAAATCTAAAACACTTATCTGAGCCAATGCCTGTCAATTTGTCTATTCAAGGGCATGAGATATTCCCCTAGATACGCCAGGCCACATTGTAATGAGAATATTTTTTCAGTGGGTTTCTCCAGTTCGATACTCGTGTTTATTCCCTTCTCCAAATCTGAGTGTGGACTGATGGTCAATGGAACATACTCATACAGATATTTACATATAGCGCTGAAAGAATAATCTTTTTAAAACAAGTCTCACTGAGAGATACACGATTTGGCCATTCCTTCGGCACTCAGTACAAGGTAAAAATAGTTATTTCTGAAAATGATACAAATGCAATCAACTTTATTTGCAAAAAGAATTGTAGTACCAATATAAATGCTTTTACATATACTTTTTAAAATTCTAATTTTGGCACCATTGTTAACATCAACTGCAATTTCCTCCTCTCCCATGTGCTGCATTCAGAGCTGGTTACATCATCTCAAAAAGACAGAAAGACAGAAATAGGACAGGGAAGGGAGGCCCATTAGAACAGACACTGAGTAATTAAAAAGATTGTAACTTTTTAGTTAAAGAATTAGATAAGGAAAAAAAAAAAGTTACTATGTTTCTAAAGAGACAAATAAAATCACATGCAATTTAAGTTCTCAGAAAGGACAGTAACTCCTTCCATCTGTTGAGAACAGAAGTGGAAACACAGGAGGAAACTCTGTTCCTTGATCTAGCAAAGAATTTAAACTAACAGCTGAAATATTTGAGCAAATTGTTGAAACCAAGGGTAGTCATTTGAAGTTAATCATCAAACTCATCACTTTTGGAAAATAACTTACTAAGTGCTAATACAGAGTAATCAATGTGGTCTTAAACCCTCTAGTAGACCTGAAAGACAATGACATGTTCTTTCTTAATAGCAAAGTAAGACAAATTATTTCTTAAAAAAAAAAAAAAATAAATTAAATGCAAACTATTAATACACAAATGTTTATTTTAAGGTGAAAAGAGTAAAACCAAATAGAATATTAAAGCATAGTAATATTTTGTTTTAACATGATGCCAAATGAAAATGTCTCCACTTTTATCTCAAATTGCTCCTCCTAAAAATATTTATTTTAAAGATATAAAAAACTTATTATGGAATGTTCTGTCCACTGAAATTCTTTTTATCATCTTTTATTTCTTTGTTCCCGTGATAGAAGAAGTTCTGGTTCATAGCAAAAGAGTAATTTTTCTCATAGCTCTGTAGTTAAAGGCTTTGAGTGAATCAATACTTGCAAATAATGTAGGCAGGTCAAAAGGAAAGTTCTGTTTCCTCTAAAAAGAATGTAATTTCAATGAACCATTGGTAACCACATTATATCAAGTACTTTAAGAAAAGAAACACATATTCAAAGATTTCCCCAGCAGCCTTATCAATACAAGCAGCTCATTAAAAAGCAAAACGAGCTATTCCCGTTTTCATACTCATTAGAGCTTTTTGCCTCAGGGTTCAGGACTTTCTGTTATGCTAGTAATACTGTGGACTGACCAAATATTTTAAATACAGCTTGATCCAGTGTCATCACTCAAGCATACTTTAACAACAGCAGAAAATCACTGTACAGCAGACAGAAATTTTCCTCCATGGGTTAGCTTTGAAATAAAAAAGAAGGTAACAGAGAGGCTGCTCTCTTAAAGGTTTGCCATGTCTACAAACCTCTTAGTTTCCAGTGCCTGAGGGTCCTGGAAATACAATCTATGCTCAAACTCAATTCTCAGTATTTACATTCACATGGTTTTGCTCAGGACCTGCCCCCTGCTTCTTCAATTCACCATACACATAGGTAGTTAAAATAATAAGCAGTTGGACTCACCAAATCTTGAGAACATAAGAATTCTTCAAAAGTAAGAGGAGGCTTTTGCATTTCCTACAGACATACAGTAAGAATTGTTTGCACCAGAAAACCCTAAAATAACCTACATTAGCAAATATTTAAACTTCAGATAACTAAACCTGACAATCAAAGCTATCACAACAGCATGTGCACTGTCATTTCTTCCAATAAACAGAATACTAGCACACATTCTTAGATGCAGAGAAACATGCTAAAAATGTGGAAAATATGTAAGGACCATTAATCACAAAGGCAGAACTTCCATCATCTTCTCAGTACCTCCACACAAAACGTTTTCACTATTATTATCTCTGCACTTCTAAAACATATACTGAAAAAAAAAGCAGCACCGTTCTTACATAAATGTTTCAAAGTTGGAAGAATGTCGGAGTTGCAGATTAACCAAAGTCTCACTGAAATCCACCACCTGATATCTTCTGAGTTCAGTATAATTGAAACCTCAAAACTTTACACTGCTATATCTGAGTAGAAAACATGTGTGAGAAAAGAGTAATAATTTCAGTCA
The DNA here is from genome assembly GCA_002631895.1 of Agapornis roseicollis. Taxonomy (NCBI): domain Eukaryota; kingdom Metazoa; phylum Chordata; class Aves; order Psittaciformes; family Psittacidae; genus Agapornis; species Agapornis roseicollis. The sequence continues at coordinate 38,242 of NDXB01021641.1, read as the reverse complement.
ACTGTGAAATTACGAACCTCAAGGAAAAACAAAACAGCAACCATTCCTAAAATCAGTTTTGTTAATATCACAGCTTTTGTGCAACTGTATGGAATAAAAATATACAAAAAAGTAATTCAGATTTCAGATACTGCTTTTAAATATTGAGCCGGCTGCTTGTTCCCAAACAAGAAGTACCCAAAGAAATCATTCAAACAAAGTGCATTTAAAACCTGCTATAATTAAAAGCAGCGAGAAAGAATTTAGGAACTATTATAGAAGTCTTCTTTGTGTTCAATAAACATTTTTTATTTTGACATAATTAACTACATCAAGATGCACTGTCACAGTGTAAGGAGATAAAAACTATGGTGAAATGTTGACATTTTTTGTACTACCTCAATGCGTTTCATAGTGCTGGCATGAAAAACTGAGCAAGTCAAAACAAAACAAACAACAACAGAATGCTGGTAGAAATCCTCTGCCCCAAATATAAAACCACTGAAGTCAGTGAGGTTTTTGGGGTGTAACTGAGATCAAAGTTTGGCATAAACTCTCCCTACAATGTCAACTTTTTCCCCAAGGCTATTACAACTAATATATCACAGGCTTCAATTCACTGAGTTAAGAGAAATATTCTCTATACCAAAATTACTGGTTTGGTTTTGTTTAGTTACTTCAACCTAAAAATGGAGTTACTGCAAACTGAATATTGGGTAAATGCTACTGTAAAGCAGCATCCTCAAGCAGGCTGAGGAACTGGAATTCTCTCTGCAGAGAAAAGATCCCACGCACTACTTAGGGAGAGCTGCAAAACAAGAAAGGAGGATAGTAACACAATTCTTCCAGCTCTTGAAGTCAGCCATAAGTATGCAGCAAGAATACTGATAGATAGGGGAAAAAATACAGGTAAAGAGATCCTACCTAGCTTCCCGAGAGTTAACAACGGCATGAAGCAAACCCCTCAGAGCCCAGCACAGCGGGTTCCAGGTGCTTCTACTAGGCAGACAGACCCGCAGGGTGCTGTCACCGCGCCGGAGGAAACGCCTGAGGAAACATTTCACACGGGCTGAGAAAACCTGGGAGGGAACAAGGCGGATTTCAGCCCTGCAGGTAACGGGATGTGCTCGCTGTTCAGGTTTTTGTCACACAACCCGTGAAAAAGAGGGTTCAGTGCCAGATGCCCTCAAATAAACACAAAACCCAATACTAGAGCAGACCCGTAAGGAGGGAGTCCCTGCCTCGGGCTGCTCTGACATGTACTTCATCTACCGGGGCTACCTCCAGCTGTCGCCAGACCGCTGGCCATGGAGGCGTGCGGGGGCAGGACATCCCGCCGTGGAGAAGGGCCCTCGGGCCCCTCAGTCAATCAGTCTGTCAGTCAGCCTGTCAATGTCAGTCAGCCTGTCAATGTCAGTCAGCCTGTCAATGTCAGTCAGCCTGTCAATGTCAGCCTATCAATGTCAGTCAGCCTGTCAATGTCTGTTTGTCAATGTCAGTCAGCCTGTCAATGTCTGTCTGTCTGTCGCGTGGGCACGCCACGCGCGCCCTCAGCGGCCGCAGCCGGCACGCGCTCCCTCCCGTTCCGCACGCGCTGTCACTAAGGGCCCCTAGCAACCGTTCCCGCCGAGCAGCGTTCCTCCGCTCCCGCTCTTCCGGTCCCCTCCTTCCCGCGGCGGCCGAGCCCGACACTTTCGTTCCGGGGCGTGCGAGGGCCGCGGAAGAGCTGGGCAGCCCTCTTCGGCGAGCACCGGCCCGTGGAGGGGCCGGACCCGAGGGAGCGGGTGAGGAGCAGGGCCTGAGCGGGTGCGGAGGCTCCCCGCCCCACCGCGAGGGCGGCGAGGCCACGGGGAGGAGAACCGAGGGAGCGCATCGCGGAGGCAGCCCGCGAGGGGCGGGCTGGGCTCCGAGGCGCCTGTCCGCTCTCTGCGCTGGGGGAGGCGGCCCCACACTGCCACTGTGGCCTCGGCTGGGTCCTCCAAGGCCTTGGTGCCTCTGGGTGAGGGGGACAGGGCCATGTAGGCGTGCCGAGGAAGAATTGCTTTGTTGTTTCGGGGAGACAGCCCAGCAGCGGAGGGCTGTGCTCTTTAGTGTAGCGGTGCATTTCCTACTGCCTGCTTTAAGTAGCTCCGCCGCTTCCTTGCTGCAGAAAGCCTCAGTCCTGTATGTTGTCGGAACCCCCGGGGTCATTGTTGAGGGCATGGGCAGTGTCCCCAGAAGCTGTTACCCTCCAAGAGGACCTAACCGTGCTGCTTCCGCAGGGCTCGGCAGACAGGAGAGAGCAGACGTGCGTGAGCACCCGGCAGTAACCGAGATGAGCGTTTTCTGGCACTTCATCAGCTTGACACAAAATAATTTCTTGCCGGCTGAGATTTTAAGTTGTTTTAGGTTGCAGTTGGAATGCAGAGGGTCCCATGCAGCAGCAGTGATTTATCAGGGGTTTGGAGATCAGGTGTAGATGTTATTTAGAGTCCTAAAATTGTAAGATCCATTGTTGTCTTCTCTTGAAAAGTAAACTGAACTGCTGTAACTGTGAACAGCTGTTATTTTGAGACTACGGAAGTTTCCTTGTGCTGTTAGTGCAGCATATCTTATCAGTATCAATAAGGTGCTTTGGGGTGTCATAGTTGAACACACTGCCTTAAGACGTTATACGGAAAAGAATCAGGCTGGGAATGCATGTCACATTACAGGGCCTCTCACTGCCTTTGCTCTGTGTGGGAACATGAGATGTAAGGGTATATTTGCTTTATCTCAGAGATACGTGAAAGCAAGTTGCACTATAGAATTTGTATGCATATTAGATTTTATGTTAATTTGAATGGACACCCCTGACCTTTCAAAAGTTAGAGCTTGGCAGCAGAGGAGAAGAAGGTATCACAGCATGCATGAGTATTTAATTTTACAAGAAAAAACAACAATATTTCTGGGATTAATTTTAAAGTTTTGTTGGAAAGTTTGTGTTTTGGTTTTGTTATTTCTCAAATTACACTTGGTTTTATTTAAACACTTAATTTTGGATCACATCTCTGAAATCATTGTGTGTTTGTTTTTGTAAAACATGACTGGTTTGTTACATCATTTCACAAGTGTGATCCCTGACATGAAAAAGTAAACCTAAATTAGCTGGAAGTAAATACTGAGAATGACTTCTTTCATTTCAAGTGATGCAGCACAGAGTGCAAAAGGCAGTTCATAACTACTGCAGGCTGTGCAGGCTCCTGCCTGGGAGCTGCTTTTAAGACCAGAGAGCGATCTAGTCACAAGGGTTCTGCTAAAACTGTGCCTGTGAGCTTCTGCACACATCAGTGCTAATTCTGGCTGGATAGGATATGGGCATACAGTCAGGTTTCCAAAACATTACTGAGAGTACGCGGTGAAAATTTGATGCTAGCTGTGAAGGGTGAGACATCTGTCCTGCAGAAAGCCTGAAATAAAAAACATTACTCAACAAATACAAAGTTGCAGAATGAGCCTAGACTGGATCAGCACTTACTGTCTGGTATATGGAGCACCAAAGCAGTGTTTTAGCTCCTCAGACTAATTTTTCAGCCTGAAACCTTGCTCCTGGAAGATCTCTTTTATCTCACAAAGTTCTGTCATTGGGGATTTCATTCAAGTAGTTTGATTTACCCACACACAATAAAATTCAGGATGGAAATCTGATTTTGTGCAATTACCCCTCACAGATTTCTACCCTGTAGACGTTTCTAGACATTCTACCCTGTAGACATTCACTGTCAGTAGTCATGCTGAAGACTAATGGGACTATACATCCAGGTAAATGGTGTCTACCGGTGTTTTCACAAGCTTTTAGACAGAGAGCCTACCAAAGGAAAAAAAGTAGATCTGCACACGTTGAGTGGGAGAATTTGCCTCAGTGACATGATGAATGTGCACATAGGTGCATTAAGGATACAGATCGCACGTTCCTTCTAGCCATTTATCTCATACTGTCCTGAAATCTGTTTGGAGTTCTTGTGCTATAACAACTGAATCAGATGATTTTGTTTTTCTTTCTGTTACAGGAAATACCTTCTTTGATGAGTATTTTTTGCTAAATTGGATCATACAGAATAATTTCTAATAAATTAGTTCACAGTTTATTAGATTTTATTTAACAGCAGCAACATACTGTTTCAGCCAACCATGTCTTTAAATTCACCTACACTGATAAATGAAGAAAACTCTCAAGAACGAAAAAGAAATTCTGAATGTTTAGAAAGTGTAGAATTGCAGGTGCCATCATCGTTTCAAGATAACCCACTTCAACAATTACAGCTTGCGTCGCAGGAAGTACTTGAAAAGGCAAAGAAGAGTGGGAGATCAAAATGTCCTCGATGCAGTAGCTCCAGGATGTTTTATTGCTATACGTGCTTTGTTCCTGTTGAAACTGTCCCTACCAAAGAAATTCCAACTGTGAAGGTTAGTATTTCAGATTTCTTATAATATTCTTGTGCCTTTTAGTTACTAAGAATGTAGAACAGTCTGTCTGTGGACATTTCATTTCTGATTAATTCATTATGGATGTTCATCTTGAACATAGCTATTAAGTACAACTATAAGCTACAGTTAGGTAAAATTCTTCTTATGTAAGGAATTATGTGTACAAATACTGACAGTGTTCCAATCCTCATTTACATTTCTGCTGGATAGGAAGGTATGCTGAATCACTCAGCTTGTGCAAATGGTTGTTTTCAAAAGTTTCTGTACAGTGTTCTTACCTTCATTCTTCAGTGTCTAAGAATTCTGGCCAGAACAGAGCACATCAGGAGCAAAAAATAATTTGTCCATAATTTCTGTCCATAGAAATTTTACATAAAATGGAAATGTGAGCTAAAAGGCATTCCTAAACGTCATGGTTGTATAATTGAGATAATACTGTTAAATAAAGACTAAAAAGCCTAATGCCTTTCAGCTAAAGTACTTCATCAGAGGACTGACATTTTGCAGAATCACCTATGAACTAAAATGTGTTTTGAAGACACTCTGTAGTTTGAAAGCATCATAAAAATACATATTTTAGGAGTACTACGGAAATTTGACCTAGTGTATTTAAGTGCATTTTCATTAAAACAGCCATTTATGCAAAGAGGTGAACATCTAATACAGATGAACATTCATGTTTACAAACATTATATTGATCAAATGAAACCCTCATATTATTTACCTTAGAGATACTATTCCTAAATGTTTTATCACATTACTGCTGCAGCATTCCAAATTGCATTAATTTGCTTGCTTAAGTATCTAGGTGAACTAAATGTAACAGCTGCTTCATGTCACCTGTCTCTGGGTTAGTTCTAAACCCGTTAAAACAAATACATTGTCAGAAATTGTCAAATATTTCAATTACATGTCCACAGGGATTTCTACTGGATCTTGCATACAATTTTGTACCTGCACATATGGTCATAAATAATTGCTTATTTCTTTTTCACTGTAGTTACCTTTGAAGATTGACATCATTAAACACCCAAATGAAACAGATGGCAAAAGCACTGCTGTGCATGCTAAGCTCCTGGCACCCGATGATGTTACAATATATAAATATCCCTGCATTCCAGAATACAAAGAAAAAAGGCATGAAGTAAGAAATTCCATATAGATATCTGGGATTTGTGCTGGGGAGATGCAGAGGAATCTTCCAAACATCCTCCTGTAGTGGTACTGCACTCTGCTGGGAAGGAGTGGGAGGGAAGCACTGTTCTGTTAATCCAGTCCACTCTTGCACTCTCTCAAAATATACAGTGGTTATGGAGTGTCCTACGAAGCTTATAAAAACCATAGTACTACTTAACCACCTTGAATGTCCTGTATTTGCCACCTTAGATAACATATAGTTTGATTCACTGGGTACCATAAGAAATATTTTGCCAAAACATATTTTCACAAACACATGAAAGTCTTCAATTTAAAGCAGGTTAAATAGCAGTTAGTTGTTGTGCTCACCCTATTCAGCAGCTGCAGTATTTAAACTTCTTTGAAATTTTTAACATTCACTATTTTGGAGAAAACCTAAAATGCCTGCTTCAGTCAGGACAGAGCCTGAAAAATGTGAGCTATGGACTTGGATTTATATGCTCGTTTAAATGGTGTGATTAATCTAAAATTTACACATTTGATGTAATTATCATGTTTGACTACATGAAGAAGAAAAGATACTATCTCATAGGCATGTTATTTTCTTCAAGGAAAGCAGAGGTGGCAAAGAGGTATGAAGCTAAAAAAAAGACAGAATGAGGAACAGGGAAGATACTGCAGTAACTTTGTATTGTCCAGCCTTTCCAAGTCACGGATTCTGAATGCTGCAGTAAGCAACTGAAAAAAAAAAACCCACTAAGACCATCACTGGTCTTTTTCATACAAGATACTTGTGGGACCTGCAATAGACATAAGGGCAGAAGAGATTTTTTTCTTCTTATCCAAGGCTAATGAATAAAATGTGAAACTTATTTTTTATGGCCTGCCTGCCCCATACATGGCAATGACAAGTGAAATTTGAGTTTTCTCAGGGCTGACACCATTATCTAGGCTGAAAAAATCGTTATTTACAAAGTGTTAGAATTGGTAGTAGAAGCATGGATGTGATATTCAGAGCTCTCTAACAAGTATTCATTGTTTTAGCAGTCTTTTATCCTTTTAGACAATAGAATATTTTTTATGAGATACTTTTTCATCTTGTCCTGACTTAAATGTTTGTGGATGGGGACAGAAAATCTCTGTTCTTTAATGAAACAATTCCTGGTGCTTTATTAGACTTTGTTAACATTCACATTTCTTTTTCTTTGTTTAGATAGCACTTATATTTCCTGGCCCCAATTCAGTTTCAGTAAAAGATATTGCTTTCCATCTCCAGAAGTATGCTAAGAAAGGCACCTGTGCTAATGATAATGACTGTTCCAGAGAACCATTTCTTAAGCAAGCAAAACTAGAGCCTAAAGAAGAAGAAACAGATCTAAATGAATGCATCTCAACCAATGGGAACGAAGGCACTAGACTGAAGAAAATAATATTTATTGACAGTACCTGGAATCAAACTAACAAAATAATAACTGATGAACGACTTCAAGGTAAAGAAAAAAAAAAAAGTTGATACTGAGATGTTTTTGCTACAGAAACAATGAAGGGAAATACACATCTCTAACAGACCTGAGTATGATAAGCATGTGCCTAACCTTATATCTGAATACATGTGAGAGCTTCAAAAGCCTATTTCAGTGCTATAGCCAAAGACTTAGTTATTTTTGGTGTCCTATAATTCGTTTCGCACAATGGTAAGGCTAGTATTAAGAAAGGATTTACACTGATTTTCCCACTTCTCCATTGAAACAAGATTCCTAAGTCTTACAGAATGGAAACTGTCATCTTAGACAACAGTAGTTTGAATGGCCTCAAAAGGAAGCCAGAAAGATTTCCTTTGCAGATGGCTATCTGCTTTTTCAGGAGACCCAGAAAGCGTTTCTGTACACAGTAGGGGCAGGCAGGCCACTAAAAGGTGAAGGAGGGCTCTAGGGCACAAGTATGCTATAGAATGGTTTGGGTTGAAAGGAACATTAAAGATCACTTGTTCCAACCCCCCTGCCATGGGCAGGGACACCATCCACTAGACCAGGTTGCTGAAAACCCTGTTATGCATGGATTTATTACTTTTTCTGGTAGAGTTCTTTGTTCCATGGTAGTTTCGAATACCTCATCACTTTCCAAACAAAAAGGGAGTGCCTGCTTGCCCTCCACACCCTCTCATCGCTGAAAGCTAAAACTTGTAATTCTGCAAAGGATTTCTGTCTTAAGTTCATTACAAGAAGTTTACATTTAAGTATTCTAAATAAAACCACAAAAGATAAAACAATTTAGCAAGAGCCAGGAGTTTGAAATACATAGGAGTTTGAAATCCCTTTCATTAGTGAAAAAGGTGCACTTAGCTGGGAGGCAGGCTATCAAGTTTATATGTAATACATAAACCCTGCTTGATAGGGCCTACTTTGCACTGGACGCTACGAAGAACTTCACAGGCTTAGATGCGGGATGAATGTTGCTTTGCTGTCTAATCAGCTTATTAAAGAACTCCATGTTAGTATAATGTATTGGCTAATTAAAATCCTGTTACCAAATATCTCCTTAATACTGTAAGCTTTGATATGAATGATCAGTGTTTGTAATAAAGCATTGCCTTTGGCTATATAGCTACAGTACAGATGATGGAAACAGTGCTCAGTAAAACTGTAACCCTTAACCTCCTTTGATTTTTTTTTCATTGTTAAAGAAAAGAATCCTAAAATTCTGTGTTTGAAATTAACTGATCCTGCATTTGTAGTAAGCTCAGCAGTGTCAGTAGTCTTGCCTTCAGTGGACTGTTGTCTGTATTCAAACCACAAATAGATGGGAGTTTACATTGGAGGAATCATCCCCAAAATTTAGTTCACTGCTGTTACTGTGGGAACATTGCTGAATTTGATGAAGATTTCACTTTGGTTAGGTCTGAGAATTCAAGTATTGAAACCTCATCAGGGAAACATGAAGTTTCCTATTACTATTTAGGATACTTATGTAAGCATTATTAGAGGGAATGATTAGCCTATGTTACTTTGAATTTTTAGTTCTAAAATGCGAACAATAACATTTAAATTCAATGATGGAATCTCCTGTTCAGGTTTTTTTTTTCCTAAATGCTGTTGGAGAGATTTCTTTTACTGTGCAAGATATAATACATTCCTAACTGCAAAGGAAACAACTAAATCCATCTTGCAATTACACCAGAAAGAATTAAATGTAGTCTGAAGGTAAAAAGTGTAGAATTACAAGTGCTGGGCTATAGGCCAGTTTGCACTCCCAAATTTGGATCTTACTGAAACTTCTTTGTAACTTCCAAGGAATCCTAAAACTGTAGTTGCTTACCCTATTACTTTTACTAAACCATCCCATGACACACACTTAGTATCTGATTTTAACATTTCAGAAAGAAATAATTTTACAAGCTGATTCTGGTATACACCTTGATGGGTGTATAAACTGTTTTTTTATAATGCAGCTGTCCGTCCTGTTTCCAAAGTGATTACACATTAATGTGATTTTAAGTTTGTGCTTCTTAAGGAACATAAAAAACAAGATAGACATTTAAAATTCATCAGAATAATAAAACAGTTAAGAGACTATAGTAGATAAAAGATTTCTACATGCCATACAGAGACCAGATTTCATTCTTTCATCTCAAGTAGGAATGCTTTTAGTTTCTAATAAAATTAATGACCAGATTCTCTTATACTTACTCCTGTGTAATCCCTGTGAGATTTCAGTGACTTAAACAAATGAAAAGTGTCTAGCTCTTAGAAAATATTCCTCAGTTCAGCAAAACTGAGGTATTCTTGTTTTCCACTACTGAAAGCTATTAGCTTTGCAAACAAGTTTATTAATAATTTTATGAACACCGATGAGACTTTGTAGATGTGGTTTTCACTCTTCCCATCTGAACAGACCATGCAGTTTGCTGAAGGCTATGAAACTGTATGAATGAGAGGATTAATCTACAAATTTAATTGCAGATGAGGACTGTAAACTAGCATTTATAGCACTTTCTCATCAAATTTCAAAGTGGTACATAAAGGAAAATAAAATTACTGCCTCCATTTTACAGAAAAGGCACTGGAAGAGAAGTTATATGCATGCAGGCATTGAGAAGGCTAGCAGCAAAGTCAGAAAACAACTTAAAACTTGTTTGGCATCCCATCCACCAATCCACATTGTCTATAATCTATGTCATCTTTTTTTCTTGACAGGGTTGCTGCAAATTGAGTTGAAGACAAGGAAAACTTGCTTTTGGCGTCATCAGAAGGGGAAGCCAGACACATACCTTTCCACAATAGAGGCAATTTATTATTTCCTTGTAGACTATCATCAGGAGATATTGAAAGAGAACTACATAGGACAATATGATAATCTGCTTTTCTTCTTTTCATTTATGTACACATTGATAAAAAATGCCAAGTGTTGTGCAGGAAGAGAGTAAGATGTCTGTCTATACATAAGTTACACTATATTTGGTTTCTTTTATGATGATAAACTGCAAAAATGTAATCTGGAAATAGACCGTACTCTTAATAATGGTTAAGTGTTTGTCTGAAAGTAAGCTGCAGATTTTATGTCCTGCACACTTGAGGTTGTAGAACTACTCTGATGAACAGTCAGATAAGAATTACTCCTTTGAAAACAGTCAGGCTTTGCTAAGTGTTGTGTCATCACAGTGAGAATATTTCCTGAGGTGGGGATAGGAGGACTTGGCCCCTCTTGCCATAAGGAGCCATGTCTCTTAACTGTGAAAAGGAATTAGCATGCTAGCTTTTTATTGTTATTAATACTTTATTTCAGGTGTTTTAATAGTGTTTTACCCAGTAAAACTGATTTCACTTTCATAACGTGAAAAGCTGAGTGAAATTGTTAGGATAGTATTTAACTCTGGGTGTGCTAATACAAAATGAAAGACCACATTAAGTGACTAGAATATAAATTATGTATTTTCAAGACAAATCCTGTAAAATTGTCCTAGTAATAGAAAAGAATCTCGCTTTAAACATTGTATAGTGTATGATTTCTGTAGTACCATTCACATACTTTTTGGATAATCATTACTGTCATTTTGTGCAACATTAACTTAAATGTCACAGTGGTGTACCATAAACAGTAAAATTTTTTAGATGCCACATATTTTTGTCTGGAGACAGGTATTTTTGCAGGACTCAAGACAAATTAATTTGCAGAGACAAAATATAGGGAAGATACTTGTTCTGACCACAACAGTTCCGACAAGACATCCTTAATTTAGGCAGACTATCTGTCTGCTGTGTTTTTATTTTGCAGTAATAGTGCAAATTTGAACAGCTAAATAAGACTTTGTCCGATGCTGATGAAAGTTCTGATGGTGTATGTAGCACTGCTGGCAGAGTCATCACATGTGAATGTAATTATAGAAGCATTACTTTGCCAACCTATACCATGCAGCTGATGCTGGCAGAAGTAATAGTCCTAAATTGTGTCTTTACAAGCATTTACACAAATATATTTGTATCATGATAGGATGTTCTGCTAGAAAAAAATCAAGTTGGTAAAAATTACAGTCTTAAGACAGAAAAAGAATGTTTCATTAGAGGTACAATGTAAAGATGGATAAAGTATTTATGAATATTCTCAGAAGCATGTTACTTAAGAAAACACTGTATCTTGTCAAAGTGACACAGAAAGATTATAATAGATAATTTTTTTAAACAAAAAATTTGAAATTTGGTGCATATTTTCCTCAAAAAATTGGCCTAACTTATCAGCTGTAGCCCAGGAGGGCCCTGTCACACCCTGGTGACCACAGGAACAATGCCTTGAAAAATACTGCCAGAAAATCTTATGCTGACACAGCTATATACAGGCTCAAACAACAGATTTGTAGGAGATTTTTTAATGCTTCAAGATACTGAAGTCAAAGTTAATATTGCAATATTAACAATTGGGCAGCTTGACCTAGTTGAAGATGCTTATTGCAGGGGGGTTGAACTAGATGATCTTTGTTTGAATAATGTCCCTTCCAACCCATGTTATTCTAGGATTCTTTAATTGCTTAAAACAGAACATACAAATACATTCTCTGCAAGTCATACCTATCTTCATGAATGCATATAAAAATGTATATCTGTGGACAATCAAAACACAGTTCCAATTACAAAAAGAAATGCTAGTTAAGTTACATAAATGCATGTGAAATGTGCAGGAACTAACAGCATCATGAGAATTGCAGGCTTAAAGTCAGAATGAAAAGCATAATTTTAAAATATACATATATATTGAGTTCATGTGCCAGGCAATGAGAAAAATCAGCAGTCCTGTCTCAGTGTTATTGAAGCAACACATTTCTTATTCATTTGGTTCTTATTGCTATTGAGAGGCTATTTTAGCTTTCTACAATGATTAACGCTATTTCCTTTGGTATGAATTTTGATAGTCTTTTGACATTTCCATCTGTTCTTGTATTTCTTAAACAAAGATTGTTGTAATATTTTTTTAAGTCACACAAGTACAATAGCTTGAGAAGAAAACTTTCACCCACTTTAAACAAACAAAAATAAAATGAACCCACTGACCTAACGTTTTACAAGAACCAGAGAGAAAAATCTGGGGAGGAGGGGGAGTTACTTCCAAGACACATTTCCCTGAAAACATGTTTTTTTATTTAAGAAGCAGAGGTCAGATAAAAGCTTATATAAGCTGTTCTTTGTTACTTTTGGAAAATAGTTTCACAAGGTTAAGAATGGTTTCCAAATTTAAGTTTTGTGTCTCTCACTTTATTTGAACAATGGGAATTAAGAGTCTACTCCAAAAGTAAATTAGTCTTAATTCTCAGGTGAAATCAACATACAGAAAAGATTGTAAATCTGGAACACTGTGTCCTGGAATTGGGTTCAGATTCTTCTTTTTCCAGTGCAACCACGGTGTAATGCAAGAGTCATTCTTACAAAAGTGACAGAGGCACACCTAGTATCTGTCATTAATTATGGTCTGTTGATATTCCTCTGATAACCTTTCATGAGGGTGGGAAGGAGGTTATTGTCACTTCTGCTGTAGATCTGCTCTGAGCAGATGTAGTTCTCCCTCCTCTCCCATATGTAAAGAAGTTTAAGCCCTCTATTTAATTTCAGTATTAGTATAACCAGCCAAGTCTTCCACCTCACACTGAAAATGTCTCAAAACTGCTGATAAATTTTTCCAGTTTTGAGATTGAAGAATAATTTTGTTCCACCAAATGAAAGCGATCAAGTGGTTAATCCTTTCAAGTGCAATTAGCAGCACTGACCTTGCTATTCTTTAAAATGAAGGTCATGGGGAGGTAAAGGCCAGTTCTGGGCCTTCTCTTTCATATCAGAATACCCCTGCACTATCTCTTCTGTTTCCAAAAACATCAGAGAGCAAGGGGGTAAACAGGCTTCTACTTCCATTAGCAGTAACTTAAACAGCCATAAGTTAAAGGGGGAGGAAAAGGAAGAGCATCTCTATCTCCTTTCACAACAGAAGACATCTGGCCTCCTGTGGGGAGGCCCCAGATAACAAAGAACCTGTCATTACAAAGCTCCACAGTGTGCTCAGAGAACTATTTTACCTGCAGTCTGGCTCATTCATTTCCTGCCACTGAAGCCATCTGCTTTTGCTTATTGTGGGTATTTTTATTCTTTCTTTGGCCAGGAGCATGAAGTGGCTTCACTTCAGCATGCCTGTATGCTTGGTCAGAGGCTCTATTTAATCCTTTTCTCAAAAGGAATAAGAGGGTGCTGCAAAAACCAATTCCTTTCCTGGAAGGTAGCACAAATGTTCCAAGCCTAGGTTGAATAGAGGGTCATACCAGTGCATGGGTGGAGTAAAGATATACTGAGACTGAAAAGAGATGGCAACTTGGAATCTACAGAAGCAGCTTCCAAAGCACATGTAATCTCACCTGATTTAAATCCTTTGCTACTTCTCCTTGCCTTTTTTTTATTTATTTTTAATAGTTTGAGTCCATCTGGTTTTCCATGGAGGCTCCTCCAGGCCCAACTGTAGAATACCGTAGCAATCTGTTCCTGTCTCTTTCTTTCACTGACTTCCAGAATTTTGCCTGAATGCTTTAAAAATCAATCTATATTCATAACCTATGCCATAGCATACTTAAAGAAAATGTAACATGATACAAAAATCTATTCCACCTATACCTGTCTTCAAAAATACCAAAATAAGGGGGGATGTGTGTGTGAAAAATTTCCTACTAGTTTCCTATCATCTATTATAATGCCATTAATACACACCATTAACTTGTCTCAAAGAATTCCAAAAAGCTAAGCGTCAGCTGAATTCAAACTTGGTTTGTGACACAAAACTTAATGGCGACTGCAGCAATGTTAAAACAGGAAAGCTTTCCCACTAAGATGAAAAGATGATGTGGCAGTGAGTTACTGATCTGTTGATACCAGATTATGAGATCACCCATCAAGGTACTGAACAACTCACCATAGTTTCTTAACTGTTAGCCCGTGTCTTGAGACGCATTATTTGGTAAAATTCCAATGCTGTTGTAAGTTAGAATGGCGATTTTAACTGGTGACACTTAATAATGCCAACATTCTTTGTGTACACCTGTTGAGAGAGTTAAGATCCTGCTGCCATTTTATGGATTCTGAGAAGTCAGACACTGTAGGATTTTGAACGTAATGTATCACATTAAACTTTAAAATTATGGTGTGATTTCTTCACCAGTACCTGCCAGAAAAAAATACAAGTATTTCATGAGTCCCATAGCAAGAGATGGGAACTACTTAGAATCATAGAATAGTTAGGGTTGAAAAGGACCTTAAGATCATCTAGTTCCAACCCCCGTGCCACTTACCTAACACAAAACAGACTTTGTATTTTCACTTCACTGGAAAAAGGAATTTTTGTATAACTTTAACAATACTAGTGGTGTTCTCCCATTCAGATCAACCCATTTTACCGCTGACATTTCAGACCACTGGTATTGTAATAGGATGTTTAGAAACAGACCACCGAAGAGTGAACAGAAGAGAATACTCCACACCAGCATACCCAAGTCCTGCTCACCCTATCATTGTGTGTGCTTCACTTCCCTTACCTACAAAGTTGATTCTGACTAACATCTTTACATACGAAGCTGTAAGCCAGTTGAGCTCAGCATGAAATCTAAAGGTTGAGTATTATTACTTCAACAGTTCTGATGGTAAAATTTTCCAACAATAAGGCTAGAAGAGCTGTACAGAAGTACATGTATATGTGTAAGTATCAGTAACATATACCTTCATCCTAGCGATAAGTGCATTAGGACACAAGCCAAAGATTTTCTCCTATGCTGTTTCTATCTTAGGCAACATACAAAGAAAATCAAAGCATGGTATCAGAGTTTACAAAATTAAAGATTAAACTGTTATATGTACAGACCAAATGTATATTTTAATTAGATACAGCCATACAGCTGAGCCTCTAAACAGATATCAAGCTGTGCCTCTTAATGTACACATATGAGTACTTTGACTAGAAATTGATTTGTTAAGTTTGGATGCACTAACCAGCACAAGTGCTGTATTATCCCTCCAAACAATACACTGGAAAAAACAAATAGTATTTCATACTTTTTCACCACTCCCAGTATTGCTGCTAATGAGTCTAGTGTAGTTCCCTGCTGCTGTCTGAAAGTACGTTTTCTTTGCATCTCCAAGCAGCACCAAAATGTTATTTGTTAAAACAGTTTAGCACATATGTCTGTCCATCTATCCAGGCTTAACAGGGCATGTCAAAAGAGGCCAAAGGGGTAAACAGATTATTCCAAAACAACTAAAATTGTAAAACTGTAAAGAAAAATCCACAGCATGTTGAACTAGACAGAAATTCTGACTCACTTGCACAGAGGAAGTGCTGTGGATCATGCTCCACCATTAGTTCAGCAGAGAAGGGGAGAAAGGGGCAAAAGCGCAGCCTCCCTAGCACGAAGGAAAATGTA
This sequence comes from Agapornis roseicollis, assembly GCA_002631895.1. NCBI lineage: Eukaryota > Metazoa > Chordata > Aves > Psittaciformes > Psittacidae > Agapornis > Agapornis roseicollis. The sequence goes on along the minus strand of NDXB01021641.1, from coordinate 22,746 downwards.
TTTGCTCCAAGTAATTGTGTGCAGGAACACCTACAATGAACATACACATATACAACCCTTGATGGAAAATTCATACGTATACGATGCAACATGATGGTTTCTTTGTTGTCTTTTGATTATTTACTAGAGAATAAAATAACCAAACCAGAGACAGTGTTTCTCTGATGTTCTGGGGTTTTATTAATAATATGCAATTAGTTTATAAATTCCTCAGTTTATGCTAGTGCTTGCTCTATTTCATTGTATTTTTCTGTCAAAGAACAGCATGCAAACCTATTAATCTAACTGTGAATTCTATACCTTCTGTACTACCGAAGTGAGGCAACACCTGGCCTTTACTCTGTAAGAATACTTTTTTGTGCATATGATCTGGAATAACATGTAACTTTCATTAAAGAAGTTGTCTGTGAGGTAAATAACACAAACTCTTCATTTTTTGTGGCATTTTATGTCTCAATATCATCTTCAACAGACATGCTATTAACAATGATTGCATATAATCTCTACTTGTATCAATGTCTATATCTGTTAATGTCTACCAGTCCTAGGTTTTTGAACAAACTTAGGACTCAAAGCTTTCATCATCATGAGTCAGGCTGGATTGCAGATGGAAAACCTTGCTTCTACTCTATTAAAAACTGAATTCTAAAAAACATTCCTAGGATGCACTCAGTTTTGGAGGGTCTTTTTCTTAAACCATACTTGAATGCCACCCTCACAGCCTAAAGGTCTGCTATAGTACAATTCCTGGAACTATTTGCTTTGGAGACAGATGCTAATGAGTTGAACAGAATCAGACTCTTTCTAACTCTAAATATAATGTATCATTAGTGCCTTTCCTACAGAAGAACAGTACTTTGGGTTCTAGCAAAAAACTTTGCTCAAGCTGAAACTACAGACTTAATTTCAAAGGTTGCTGCTTAATGGTACATAGAAATTACATATTTCAAAAGCATCATGAATACTTTATCTCTTCCAAAATTGGGGGAGGGGGGAAGAGGGGAAGTGGGACTTTCAGTTTCATGACTAAATTGTTTGCCAAATGCAGCATGAATTCCATTTGACCTGAACCTGCATTTTCTAGTGATTAGACTATGCAACCAAAACATTTTATCTCATTTTCTCTGTTCACAGGCTTCATTTGGGCCAAATCAGTGCTGCAGAGCCTGGTTTGGGTTTTTGGGGTTGATTTGTTTGGGGTATTTTTTGATATTTGCAGTAGACAAGGAATTAACTTGATACAGCTTTGATCACCAGAAACATGTAAAGCACCTCAGTGTACTTGAAACAGTTGGATAGCTTTACTACCTCTTTTAACCTCAAAACATATTAAAGTGTGGTTACAATACTGGCTTCGATCTGCATACCTATGTAGTTCAGAGTACAGAAATGCTTGCATTCTGTTTGTCGTGAGTATGTTGGCAAAAGACTTTTACATTGCCAAAGGCTTCAACTTTTCCTTGAATGTGGCTGACTTGATCTGGGGAACTGGTTTAAAGCCAATGCCTGAAGCAGCTGCTGGGGAGTTTGCCAACAAAACTATACTGTCAAACTCTTAAATGCCGAATAATCTCTAACATAGGCATAGCCTGATTTTTTTTCATTATAAAAGGAGAATCCACTGGGGAGGGGGGATATAATGGGGTAAGAAACAAGAAATCCTGAAACTTTTGAAGTCCATGCAAACATGATAGATTCAAGCAAGCAAGGTAATGTTCAATACTGTAACTGTTTGACATATGTATGGTCCTATGGAAATAGCCTGGATTCCTCTTTGTAGGCCCCTGCAAAGTTCTACCCTCTTTATATGCACTGGCCATTTTCAGTTAAACAGGTGCCTATGTGTATTCATCTTGAGAAGCACCTGTTTAGATGTTTCCATGTTGCCACTTGTGAGAAATTAACATAAATGAAACTGTACTGATCTCTCCCATTGGTTTTTAGCACCTTTTTGACTTTCCAAGTTCCAATATTGGCATGCTAGAAATAACAGAATCAGGATTTTCCTCTGCTGCTGAGTTCACTATGTTATTTGCATCAATGACCCGAGCCAAGTCTGTATCTGAAACAGAAAGGAAATATATTACAAAATGTGTTACTATGAAAGGAAAAGCCGCTGCTTCAAGTTATCAAGACAACACCAAAGCACATTAATCAAGCATACAATAAATGATGACAATTTGTTGTTTCATCTGAATTAAAAAAATTAGGTCCATCTGTTGATCTTCAAACGTAGAATCAAATCTTGGCAGTTACATGTGCTAACAAAAACTATTAAAAAAATTTTGTGCATTCTCTGTGCAAGACACCATGAAAATAAATACTCCTACAATTTAGACGCAGTCTTACAGAAGGCCCTTCCTTGTGAGGTCACTAAATAAAGCATGTATGTGGAACGCGAGGATGACATCCACTATGTTGCACCACGTCATTTATTTCAACACTGCTCACGTACAGTCCAAATCTACAATCTCTATTTGGTTAAGTTCCAGTTCCATGGCTGCATGTAAGGTGCATTCCATTTACAGACAGTTCATTGTAGGTCCAGCCCTTGCAGTAGAACAAGCAATTGCACAGCTTGGGTTAAGATGGTAGAACGTATCTCTAAAAATTGTCAATAGTTCCTTCTAGTTAGTGCTGGTGAATGGTGAACTACTAGAGAAACTACAGATAAACAAATAGGGCCTAGTTTAGAGCTGTAACACCAGCAGTATGGAGTAAATCACCCTTATCTTCATGCTCAGTGATTGCTTCAAGAAGCCTTTAATGGCTTTATGAAATGTGACACCTGCAAAAGCAGCAGTAACTCACCTGCCAAACACACACCAATGTGCCTAGCAATTTTCATTCTTTTTTTTAAGAGTTGCTCACAGTTTGCTCAGAGAAGTCAAGTTTAATAGTCCGTACATCTGTTCAGTTTCCTAGAGTCCTTATTAAAATCAGCATCACATTCCAGCTCCCATTCCTGTTAACCTTTTTAACAACAGAGCTGGCTATCCCTCCCAGGAGCCTGGCAACCAGAGAAGGCAAGGATGTCCTGGCCATACCGGGACTGATTTTTGTATCTTCTGCAACAGGCCTCCAAGTAACCGAGAAGCATGAGCCAAAGGAATTTAGTGTACTAATACATGGAGAAGAGCCTCCAAGTGAAAGACAACCAACCATAGGTCTACTTTGAGAAAAGGGGAATAAAAGCAGTCTAATATAGAAATATTAGTTTTCCCTGCTAAGCTCCTAAAATACATGGAAATGTAATGTCAACAAACTTATCAGATACAACAATGCAAGCAGATCAGCTTCATTACAGCGATGAGGCTACCACTATTTCAGTCACTTATGAAAGGTAGATACATCATCTTACATTCCCAGATTGAGTTTATAGGATGGACAGTGAGTGACAAACATTTTAAGGCTGTCAGCTGAAAAGATTTGAGATGGAATCTTCTCAAAGGTAGTAAATTCAAGCTCCCATGGTATTCCATTTAACTTGTAAATCTTCCTTCACAAGCTATCACCTGCATATTTGCTTGGAACAAAATAATCTCATTTGACTCCCACCTGTTAAGCTGGGTCCAGAAATGCAGAGCAGCTCTAAAACAGATAAAGCAGTGAAGAGTCCTATGCAAAAGAAATACAGCCAGTCCAAGGTGATACAAAAATCTGAAAAGGTGTTGTTGAAAGTAAAAGATCCCTATCTGTCAGTGGCCTACATAGGCTTTGGTTTAACAGCTGGCCACCTCAGGAGAGGGAAGTCTAGAGGCAGTACAGAACAATTTTTTGCTTTCTTTCTGATGCTACAGATCATATGCATCCCCAGAAAAATCATGACAGCTGTTATGGCCTTCATTACTTATGCAGTATGGAATATATTAGTTAAGATTTGCCATACTCCCAAACTTAGGACCTACACAGAAAAAAAAAAGTGCAAATTAAAACCACAAATCATTAACACTCTGAACACTGATGTGTGTGTGTGTGTGTGCTTTTAACACCGCTGCATTCTATTCAGAATTCAGTATTTTACTACAAATAAAAGACTCTGACCCTTTTGAAAATAATTTCCTTAATCTTCAGGGGAAGAGTACATAAACATCTTGACTAACAATGAATTTCTAGGACTTTGAGTGTTTTCTGTTGGATTTTTTAATGTGACTACACAAAAACAACAGCACTTAACATTGCTCTGTACAGCAGCCTGCTTTGCTGGGGGAGGCACTTGGGCAGTTCTCTTCCTCTTTTTCCATATCCCTCTCCTTTCAGAGGCCCCTCATCATGATGACCCATCCACTTGGCTAAAGGCTTCATGCAGCTGCATCTGAAAGAAGCCAACTGTATTCCTGGGTCAGCTGGAGAAGTCTGCCTGATTACAACCGTAGGTATATACAGTGCATGTAACATCCGCAAGTTGGGGAGAAAAGGCCTGGCCTCACCTCAGCTTCCAGCAGAGTGCAAAACATACCAACCACCTACATCGCAAGTTCTCAATAGCTTCAGGCAATCACTGCATAAAAATGGTTTTCTTTAAGGATTTTTGCCTACATACTTGGAACCATAATCTTTTGCTCACACGCATTTATAAAACACTATAACTTCTCACAATTTGTTGCAGATTGTTTGCAAATTGAAAGAATGATTTAGCAGACACATTTCAACTCAGTGGCTCTGATGTCCTGTAGATGGGATATGTGAAAACTGAACTCTGTTAATATTTTCCATTTATAGTTATCCTACAGAAATTAAACTCTCCTAAAATAGCATGGCACCCCTTTTTGGTTATTGTTGCAAACTGAAAATGAATGCTGGCCAACGCTTGCCATTCTTAGAGGAATCTGAGTGAATAACCCTGCATAAACCTCAGCAGTGCTGGGTTACCCGTTTTTAGGAAGAGCAAGAGATATTTTATTTTATAAGAATTAGCACAACAAGGGACTAACTTCAGTGACTTCATCTCATATTTAGTTTATGTAAACTAAGATTTGTACTCAAATGCTCTGTATCCTCAGCTCTGTGCTAGAGACCTTCATTAGTTTTTAATATGAAAAAACTCCTAGCAGGGTTCACAGATATAAAGTGAGGCTCATTGAGGGCTAATCATAAACAGCAAGTCTGACATCATAGCTGGAATATACATCAACAGTAGAGCTTCAAAATTCTAGGATATGATCAGTGGCATAAACATGATGAAAGTAAGACCAGTGCAGTTTTAGGTCTAGAGTCCTGGTGAGCCCTTGTGCCCTGTGCTGTATCATTACATACATGGCATAGTCCTGCCAATATGTATCCTGTGTTATCAGTTGTGACACTTGTAGTTCAAGCAGCGTTTTTCATTAGAACTATGATTATGGTTGTAGATCACTACATCACAATCAGTCTTCAGCTTTCACTAATGTTGCATACCTCCAGGACACGAAATTAAATGTGTTTACAGGTGACAAGTAGGCTCTAGAGTCACAAAAAATGTTATACTTTTTAAATACATCTGAACAAAAGGTTTCACTGCAAACACAGGAAAGAAGAAATAAAGCATTGTGTTTGGTCCCAAATGTTTGTTATAATCCCTTAGCTTTTACTGTATTTTGAGTGCCCATAATGCATATTTCCAAGTCTCTTGCAAATTTGTACATCACTAAAATAACAGTATTTAGCACTAGTTGGCAACAGACAAGAAAGCAAAATCTGTGCCGTGAAACACTTAAAATCGAGGATAAAATCGGGCAGCAAAGACAGAAAAGTAGACTTGTCAAGGTGAAGCTCAGCAATGCTTTAATAGTGTGCACTCAGTCTGCAAGTAAGTGATTCAGCAGGCTTAGGATTTCAGGGTAAAGAAAGTTGGTACTCTTCTGGGAAGCTCAGGATACTCCAGCTTCCAAGGAAGCAGACCATATACATAGGAACAGAGATGATTAGGCATGATTGCAGAGGTCTGTATTTGTGGGTAAAGCCCAGGCAGGTATTACTGTTAACATCAGATGAGACACAGGTCGCATTATAAGGAAGAAAGAGGTATTTAATAGTTTTAGTATTTACATAACAAGCATGAATTGGATAGGTTCAAATTAAGTGGAAACACGAGTCTGACGTGGTTAAAGGGACAGTGAAATGTTATGCAAGACTCCAGGTAAGTTGAAAAGCCTACTACTGAGTAACTGCACCACAAATACCTCAACTCTCATCTGCATAACAATAGAATTGGCCTCCTTTATCATTTCAATAGCTTGGTCTAATCCAGTTTCAATGCAAGTTCCAAAATACCATACATTTCCTTCCTGCTGTAGATGCTGTGACATAACCCCCCAAAAAATTACATTTGGCAAAGACATGCTTGTGGCCTAAATGTGAACATATTAAATGAGCATACTGCTCAAAACAGCAGTTCCAAGTCCATGAAAAGAATACCAAAATAAATAGTTCATTTGCTGTTAGTTCCCATGTAGTTTGTTTGGGAAGGCAGACTGCATATTCTTCAGCTCATTAAAGTTTACTTTAACAAGCTGTGAAGCTGATACAGCAATGGTTCAACAGTTCAGTATTGCATGGCCTTTTCCTTTTTTTTTTTTTTTAAA
>NDXB01021641.1:3945-16029 GCA_002631895.1 Agapornis roseicollis | reverse complement strand
TTTTTTTTTTAAAGAAAAAAAAAAAAGCTTCAGCATTGCACTTGGCATAAAAATCACATATTTCAAACAGATTTTCAGATACACCTTTCAGAAAACATTGTTTTCCAGCCCTTTTAAAACTATTTTTCTTCTCCCCTCTAAACTACCTTAACATGTTTCCCTAGGAAAACAAAGATGTTCTTTGTTTAAATAACATCTCCTGTCTTGCTTGTTATGAAACAGCACATTTAACATTTCCCATTTCCTCAAAGTCAGTTGCTGGGTGAGATCCTTCAGTGAAAGCCATGCAGCATTTTATAAAATATTACCTTACATTGCTGGTTTTATGAGTAAATCACATTGCTGTTATTGCTTTTCCTAGTTGTTTTTATAAAATATTACCTTACATTGCTGGTTTTATGAGTAAATCACATTGCTGTTATTGCTTTTCCTAGTTGTTTTTAAAGTTCAACTGCCAGAATCAGTGTACTAGAACTGTTTATACACAGAACAGCTAGAACTTGGGCAAAGCTATGCAAGTTCTTTTAGGATGTAAGACCACCACTCTGATATGAAGGAATCAACCCTCCCAAGGGCGATCTAATCCCCATGCTGATGTATGAGTGACAGTCAATATCCAGTCCACCATGCCTGTGACCAGCCACAACTGTACTGTTAGCATGCTTACACTGTTCAGTGATGTGCCACATGGAACAGTTTGAGCTCTTCGAGCACATACATACTGCTTGCAATCCTTGAGTTGGCTGGATATCTCTATACAGCTCCACATCATGCAACCCAGACATACCCTGGTTTCTTTGCTGTTCTTGGCATTTAAGGAGTTCATTGCCAAACCCTAATTCTAGAAAACCCACCAGACCTCTATCCAGTTGTTGTAACTTTTCATTATTTACTACCATAATGAGCAAAATTGTCAGGGAGCCAGTCCAGTCATACAATCTCCTGCAACATCTTATTTATTTCTGAAAGTTTCCAAAGTAGACGCCCTGGGTTTATTTCACACAAAAAAGGGGACAAATTAGTGCTATGTCCTTACCACACACACAGCACATGACAGAATAGCTCCATCCAGAGGAACCAGTCAAGAAACCCCCATTGTCAAGCCTGTTGTCAAGAAGTTCTTCTGCACACAAGGTTCAGCCAGAGTAACTGGTATTTTAACAGGCATATTTGCTCCACCTACAGCTGTCAGTGTCAGGCCCCGGAATTTAGTAAACAACACATAAGGGAAAAAAAGATAAATTAACATTTCAAGAAATTATAATTCCTGAAGTATTAAATAAGTAAAACAAAAGCTAATAAAAGTTCATTCAAGCACCCAGTTAGCAGAAGATTGTCACCTTTGATAATTATTGGGTTTGGTCATGTAAGCACATATGCATTCAGAACTTTTGATGAAAGATTACACAGCCTTAATTGGAGCTGAAATCATTTGTTATTTTGCAGGACAAGACCTTATTCTTTCCAAAACTAGTCCACAGTTACAGCAATAGCTAGGATTACATATACATCTGACTAGATAAACATCCACAGCTTATTTTACAGCACTGCTGCTGGCTAAAAAGTTTTGGATCTCTGCAGTGTGGTTTGTGGGATACTGAAGGGTCTTGCAGACTTGTTATGGAATTTCTATAGGGCTAGATAAACATTCTGCAGAGTACTTTGTTGATTCCTCATAATTTATGCCAAATTTTTCAGCTAATGTGCAAGGCTACATTGTGGCTAGCATTCAGCAAGCACTGGATATGCATGCAAAGCCCTTACATTTATTTGCAATGAAGATGTCAAAAAATTACTCTCTTGATACCATTATCATAATCAAGGGGAGTCCTGTAACACCAAGATCACACACTAATGCAGGATGCAGCCCAGATCCAATGTAGCTATCACCATACTAACCATGGATGCTGTAATCAAGCCAGCATTCAACTAATGGTGCTTATGTAGAAATGGTGCCATGTTCAGCTGGAAGTGAGCATGGCTGCTCTAATGCTCTATTGACTTCAGTACTAAAACACTTCAATGCTAAAGTGCTGGAATTTAAGATAGACTACAGACACAGAATAAAAATACCAAAGATACTGGGCTCCTTGGAAATTAGTTTAGCTAGAAGAAGATCCACTTATTGCAGATACAAGACAAGAGCTTAGTAATTTTTTTGGAAGGAATTCTCAGAAGTGGAAGTGTGTCAGTTCTATCATTCCAGGTGACTCCTACTGCAGCATATTAATTATGGGGAAACAAAAATAGTTTGATATACGATTGCTTTGTAGTAGAAAATAGGACAAATTATTCATAACATAAAGCTTCAATAGAAGCTTTAAAATTAGAAAACAACTGATACATAGGAACCTGAAAGATCTTCTTACAACTCCTCTGGCCATAAGCTGTTCACATAGAAATCTTAGGAGTAATGCCCTACAGAATCTAAGTCAGACTCTTAGTTAAACAGTCTCTAGCCAATCCAGCAAACTAAATTCTTGAGACCAACATCAACTTCTCTCCTAATCAACACAGAAGTCAGCCACCAACTTCCTCCTCCTTGTGTTCCAGTTCTACCAAATTTGTTAAGCTAAGTTGTATAACGGTACTTCCCTACCCTCACAAAGGAGCTAAGAGAATTAGCCCTTACCTCCTCCTAGGATTCAACTGTATTTTGAGGAAAGCAAAACAGGGCCTCTGATTCATCCTAATTTCATATGACAGACTAAAGAGTACCCAGCAGTTTTCCAGAAGCCACTAAAGCAGTACTGAATGCTACATCTCCATACAGTGGCCAGATATGCCACAATTTTGAGAAACTTGGCAGAAGGGTAAACATCAAGGTGTGGATATTCCATCACACATTTGGCAACACATAAGAACTGTTGCTGCCAAACCAACTAGACTGTGAAATGCAGCTACAAGCTGAGGAAGGTCAGAGATTTCAGTTCATTTTGCAATGGTAAGACCTGCAAAATTAAATGGTTTAGATCCAAAACAAAATATTACATTGTGTTTCATACTCAAAGCATAAACAGACCATTGAGCAAGAAAGGGCTGTTTACTTTTTAATGCTGTTTTCCTTTTAGTACAACTAAATAGAAATATAATAGTTATAGGAAATTTTAACCTAATTTAAGTCTTTTCCAAAAATACATTGCTAGAACATTTTGGGATGACAGCTTGTAAGAAGCAGAGCCAGAACAGCTCTTTTGAAGCCACTGTTTCTTACATATGGGAGAAAGTTGTGCAGATGCAGCTGCCAGAGTTTCCAAATGCATTTTGCCTACAGAGAACCAAGGCAGGCAAAATGGCTCTAAACACATTAGAAGACTGCTACAATCGAAGTGACAAACTGGCAAAATAGTACCTGCCCCTCTTCTCTCTTACCAAGTTACAGCCTCAACCTTTGAGAATGTCTGTTGGCCTCCATAGTATCAGATACAAAATCCTCAGAGATGCAGCATTAAAACTAAATGCAATTTTAAAAATATTTATTTTCCTGCAAATTGATAAATTCTAATTTGGATCAACTGCGGCAGTTCATAGATTGATAACAAAAATAGTTTCAGTTGAGAAAATAAATGGGAAGTTCCAATAAAAAAACTAGTCATTTCAGTCCTTTCTGAAACACCAATTCTTTATTTCAGAACATTAGAGTTTGACAAAACTTAAGCTTTTAATCAATATTTCTCTTACCCCAACTTAAAGTCCCTCCTTTAGTTAAGAGTGCCACCTTTGGAAGTTTATATACTTTCATTATAACTTCTCCTATCCTCTCAAAGAGTAGTAAATTAATTAATAACACTTAAAACAAGGATGCTGCGAATTGAACACTGCATCAGAAGTGTACATACACATCATGCCACCAAGAGCCATGACTACAGACATCTGTGCAAGCACTTCTGGCAAGGATTTGGTGCTCTTACTACTGCTTGCTCCTAAACCTTGACACCCCAATCACACCAAGGGCATCACCAAATCACAGGGGTGTTTTGGCTAGAGAACACTGCCAGCACTCCTGCACAGTACACAACTGAACCAAAATACATCACCTGAAAACAAAACCAAAGAAAAAAAAAACAAACCACCACGTATCATTGCTGTACAACGCTTTACTCTTTGTTAAAGAATACAAAGGCATTGGAAGGGTTTTAAAATCTCAAGGAGGATGAAGAACCAATAGTTCATCTCAAAGATGAGAAAGATTTCTTCTCAGTTTATTAATGCAAATACATATTTCTGATTGTAAGGCTCCTGAACATTCCTCCCTCCACATTTCCTGGTTTCTGTATTTCTTTGACATCAATCCACCAAACTAATTAGCATCCCAGCAGCTCAGCTGCAGGATCCATTGACATATATTGGAGTACATGTTTTCAATTACCATCAACACTGGCATATTGTTTTCTAATATTAGTCTACAATGCCTCAACTACTGTCTTATTCTTTATTATTTTCAGGCTTATTTCTTAATCCTCTGTATCAAGAGAAAAATACTTATCGCATTAGTTCAAGATGAAAGATATTACACCTTTCCTAGTTTGCCCAGTACTGGACAAATTTAAAACTGTTTCAGACACTATAATCCTCATGGGGAAAAGCAGTATATTTTATCAAATTAAATATGAAATACACATTCTCTCTTATTTTGATTTTAGATGTTTTGATATCAAAAATGTTCTGAAATTCCTACATGACCTCATTTAGTAAACATGCAGACTTCCTTTGGTATTTAAAGAGCACATGGTGACAATTTTAAATAATAAATTGTCCTTTATCCTGCATCACTGAGTTGAAAGTATGATCAAAAATATTCAGAAAAATCCATGATGCTCAAATCGTAACTATCAGACAAATATAGCCATTCAACATTCTTGGAACATTGTAAAGGCCAAAGACCATGTGTTGGCTGGTATCCTCAAGAAATATTTATGGGCTTTTCAGAAGTCTAAATCCAAAAACATAAATCTGACAGAAGGGAAACTGTCATATAAGGACATTAACAATGCTGAGATGAAGCAAGTTTTTATATATACTGTATCCTGAGAAGACTTGGGGTTAAACAGACTAGCTGTATGACTGTATTGATGTGGCTTGTACTACGGCTTATGGAAAAGATGCAACATAACAAGCAGCAAAAATCAACAAAACCAAATTCTCAGAACACATCTCAAGTATTCATATGTAAGACATCTGGAAAAAAAAATTAGCTTCAGTGATTTGATACCTTATCTCTAAGAAGCAACAATGCAGCATATGATTTTGATCCAGTGTTTTAATTATTAGCCTGGTCCTCACAATTAATCAGGTCAAAATCTAAGTGTAAGAATGAAAGGCTCCTTTATTTGTTTGCAGAATATAAACTGAAAATACCTGTTACAACTTCTAGTTCAGTCTGATCTATGTCAATCTTAAATATTTATTACTTTTTAAGATTTTATTCATCTATTCCCTCCATGCATTATAGCACAAAGCAAAATGTTTTATTCTTTTAATGTACATGAGCTATTCTGGTGTGGCAGCACAATACCATTTCCAAGAATGGGGTTCCAACATAAAACTAACTGTGAAATAACCATCTGGAAAATAAGCTTTATTAGTTTGTATATTGGCTGCCATGTAACCTTCTAGTAAGTTCCAGGGCATGCATCAGATTTCCCTCCAGCAATGGTACTGCTTGAAAAACTTCGAAGAATTAATGAAATCCAACACCTCATTTCTTCCAGATTTAGTGCTGAAATATACCTCCTTTATCTGTCTTCTTTTAGTGCAAAATACCACCTTTCTCTGTCCATACTAAAGATAATTGCTAATTAGAATCTATCCGTAGGAAGAAATTGCTCAGTTTTAATAAGTTTTGAAAACCACATGCATCTGGAAGTAGATTAAAAAAACAGCAGATAAAAGTAAATATTGTCTCTCTCCTGATGTACTTATAAACTAAATACAGACTAGTACTTCTGCAAATGAATTAAATCATTGATGAATGCATTGCTGCTTTGTAACTAACTGAACATTACGGAACTGGCAAGGAAAGGCTGTTTTCTCTTGAATGAAACATAGCACAGTCAAAGGAATATGCTCAAATAAGGACAGTAGAAAACAAAAAGGCTATAAAATTGTCTCCCTGGCCCTAGGGATAACAAATTCCATGATCTAATGAAGAAGGGTGGCAAATATTTGCCCATATAAGTGAATGGTTTTCCAGCAGCGCCTGATACTGCACATACCCCCCTTGCTCCTCGCTGCTCGTAGCATTAATATTTCAGGCAGGATTAGGCTCTTTGCTTGCTTGTATGGCTACGTTTGCTAGCACAGACCACCCTCCTAGTTTTGAATTACTTAACTATTGAACAGAAGAATGCTGAACATTGAGTAACCTGCTCAATGTTATGTTAAATGGCATAGAAGGGTACTGTACCCTCCCTTTAAATGCTGCTTTAGGAAGAATGCAGAGATAATCATGTTCTGGAGTAGGTCATTGGAATATATTAAGAAATCACCTGTTCAGAAATTAAATTTCACCAGTAAGATAAAAAAAAGAAATATCAAAATTGTTAAAATTTTTATTCAGACAGAGCTCTGAGCAACCTGACCTAGTGGAAGATGCCCTTGCTCATTGCAGAGGGGTTGGATTAGACAACCTTTAAAGGTTCCTTCCAACCCAAACCATTCTATGATTCTAAGAGAGGTTTCCAGCAGGAAACCCTATCTGTGGATTCGTAGTCTCAGTGCAAGAGTGGTCAGGCTAAAATATGAAAGAGCATCTTGATTGTGGGTCAGGCTAAAATATGAAAGAGCATCTTGATTGTGGCTATTTCCAGTGAGCCTCTTGAATCAACTTACCTTAATTTATCCCTCTCTTCTATGCACATCTCTGCAAGTATTTTTTGTTACAGGTTTCCCACACCTGAATAGTCAGTCTTATGATTCAGAAGTCCATAATTATTTTTCACCTTCATGATCAGCAAGAAGAGACTTCAGGGGCTATCCTAGCTGTTCAATGCTTTTTAAAACAAAATTAATAAATCAGGTTACCGATTCTGATACCTGATTAGTACCAGAAACCTAGCATTAGACATACTGAACTTCAGAGATAAGTATGCCATAGGGAAAGTAAGTTCATTATTATTCCCACATGCAGTTTTGTACTTCTATATCATGGCAAAGGCATGTGGTATCTCAATTAGGCAAAGTAACCTAGCTACTTGTGTACCAAACAAAGTTACTTGTGTATCCTTGGGAAAATTAACCTAGTAGTTTCATGACCTGAACAAGCATTCTCCTTTTTTGGAAACATCCTATTTGTCAGACAAAAAGGGTATTATGCAGATCTGATGCAGATGAAAAAGCAAAGCATATAGACAGATATACCTGAGATGACATCAAATTTCATCACGTCTTCTCACTATTCCTGTTAATTCTCTTAAACATTTTCTTCTTTAGTCATTTTGTCACTCACAGAAATACGTATATTTGCTGTTGAGACAATTGGTATAAACATAAAGTTGATGCTTATATGTCAGCATTCCTGTATTTACAAGCAGTGATCATTATTTGGCAACTTTGGTTGCCAGTAAAATTTCTGTGTAGGAACAGAAATCATGGGTGTAAGTAATATGAAAACAGTATTATTTAGTGCCTGGAGTAAAAGTTTTGAGGCAGGAACTTAAATTGTAATCTCATTTCTAATTCACTTTTGGTAAGTCATTAATCTTGTTTTGATTTCTTGTAAGTCCCTCCTAATGAAATTGAAATAAAATCTCTCATAATGAAGTACACAATGTAAAAAAGCAGCAGACAGTACAATCAGCAATAATACATGCAATTTCTGGCATCAGAGGCAAATGGAGGCCAGGTGTGACTTCTTGGGTAGTATGATAACCACCATTCCAAGCAAGAACGAATTCAGTCACTATCTGAATAAGAGAAGGATTAGGATAAACATGAGTCAGTCCTAAAATACATGCCAAACGTATAAAGAAAAAGAGTACGCAGTCAGAAGAATAAACCAGCACTTTTCTTTATTAATCATAAAACCAGGCATCAAACCCAAACCCAACTTCCACTGAAATGTCACTGACACCTATGGCAGCAGAAGGCATTTCCTGCATGTGACTTTAAACATGCATAACTTGTAGACATTGTTTTTGCCAGAAAACTAATTTTGGAATAGTGGAATCTTTGTCAAACCGAGGATGAATTGGGTACCCAGGATCCAGCAGATGCATATGGGACTGCCAAACTAGATTTCTTTAAAAAATATTCCACTTGGGCAAATATGGAGAAATAGTTTATAAAAAAAATATAAATAAATATGCCAAATTCCCCAATGACTTCTCACAACCTTTACTGCTTTAGTAGGAATACAGACCACAGTGTAGCATCTGAACATTGTTAAAAGATGCAAGACCACACAAAGAGTTCAACAATACTTCCTTGGGAGAAAATATTATTGCTCCCAGTACTAGTTTGTTTGACCATATGTGTGGTGGTTTAAGGAAATGTTTTTCCCTCTTTAGGAAAAGACTAGATCATTTAATTAATCCAAGATAATATAATATTTTAGAGACATATTTTGTCATCACTTGCACAATGTTTTGTTAAATATACCCAAGTATATTTACTGAGCAAATCATTGTACAAATTCCTCAGATGAAGACAAAGCTCAGGGTAGAAACATCACAATCTTGAAGAATTTAATTTTCAATTGGATTATCATTTTAGGAGGATTTTAATAAAAAATTAAAACTTGCACGCAAATTGCCCAATATTAATCAAAGAAAACAGATCTTCAAACAAGGATGGTACTTTGGGCAAAACATTTTAAGTCCATGACCCTGGGAGGAGACAGTAAGAAAGGTCTTTCAGATACTGTACAAAGCTTGGTTATGGAATGGTTTGCTAAGTGAAACAGATTTACTTCTCTGGTTTTTTTTTCTTCCTCTAAGAAGGAAGGAAACTTTCTGTGCCACCAAAAATCGCTTTCCTTGAGTTCATAGATATTTCTATTGTTACTCATTTACCTTGAATAAAGGAGCTTTGAAGGTAGTGAACCCTTGAAAAGGTGTGCTGTATGTGTCCTTTACTGTACCATCTGCATTATTCTTTTTTCATTTTATCATTATTTTTAAAGACATTTAACACAAAGACTGTAACAATCTTGTTTATGAGAAAAACCTGATTCAACATAATCAAAACCTTGCTATATGATTCATTTTCCATTTCCTACATGTATTTCAACACAGACAATGACATCTGGAGTTCTGCAGTATATACAGGCCCTGATCCAAAAGCTTTTGGGAACAGTCTATGTTAATTTTAATTGGCCCTGGATTGGGTTCCTAACCTATATGTTGGCTCTTTATTTCATACAAAATTAGTATCAGAAGAAGTTTGTTGGTAACAAAAGGTATACAGTGATTCACCAAAGATCCTGAAAAGTGTAAATTTTAGCCTTTTCTTCACTTGGAAAGCAACATGATGTTAGAAACCCTGATTTCCACTGCCTGCTGCTTTTCAGTGTTTATCCACACTACCTTTAAGGATCTCATTTTATTTTTACATAATTATTCTTAGCATTGCTCATCATTTAAATGCCAAACTGGCAAGAAGAAATATGTATAAGTTAATTCCCTTGGACCTTTTATATAAATTCCAGTTGTGTCAACAATTTTCCTAGATTGTAAGAGTATGTCTCTTCCTATTCTTGTGTCTTTTTTTTTAAATAGAAAGGGATACTGTAGTTGGGAAANAATATGTATAAGTTAATTCCCTTGGACCTTTTATATAAATTCCAGTTGTGTCAACAATTTTCCTAGATTGTAAGAGTATGTCTCTTCCTATTCTTGTGTCTTTTTTTTTAAATAGAAAGGGATACTGTAGGGTTACTGAAACAACACTTAACATCTCCTGTTGCAGAACAAAACAGTTAGGATGAATTTCTATTGTATCTTACCCTTCATTACGTTATGGAGGTACCCTTCAGAAAAAGTTATGTCATAGTCACTAGCTTTTCCTTCTGAAACTAGTGGGATTATTCACATGATCAGAGAGAATGGGATTTGGTCTTTACCTTATATTGGTTATAAAAACCCTTCGTCTGTAAAATAGCACTAACCACTGAATTTAGTCAGCTGGAAAAACCATATTTGTGTTCTTACTGCACCAAATTTGGCCTGATATATTTCGTATGTAATACACCTAATACTGGAGAGGGGAAAAAACCCAGCAAAAATACTCTCCCCTCAAAATCAAAACCACACAGAAACACACAAAGCCCAGAAAACAAATGTTAAACAAAAAAACCTACCTACATCCTAGACTACATTCCTTAAAAGCTGAACACAAATATGCTTCTCTTTACAAGCACTTTTTTAGGAAACAGTAATCCCAGTCTGCCAGTATTTAAATGTTTAGCATGACTGTACTTTGGTTTAATGCTACCTAGAGGCAAATATGGATTCCTGTCAATGTCCAACTCACCATGACCACAGAAAATAACCCTTCCTCTTTACTACATCCAAAATAAACTTCACTGGGGGGGGAAATCAGTCTATTTCAAGAAACATCTTGCATAAAGAAAATTGCAGCCAACACACAGGTAATATCAGTTCTCACAAATCTCCTGATTTAACTGCATACCTAGTTCCTTTGCTCTTCCCAAAATAAAGAGCCAAAGGATGTAGAAAGATATGAGAGCTACTGCTATTACAACAGAGACTATGCAAGATATAGCCTAATGATGTCATATCAGGGTTGAAGTACGTTTCATATTTTGAGGATACATTCCTGCTTGTTCCACTCTACCTCTCCTGACCTTGGCACAAAGACATACTAAGTGTTGTCAAGCCACTTGGGGTTGGAAGGACTTGCACTTCTTGAAGTCCTTTTGAGCTCACCTATTCCTATGTGTCACCACTTTAGTTCAACAGATATGGATTTGAGTCCATAAACTATAGAATCATAGAGCAGTTAGGGTTGGAAAGGATCTTAAGATCATCTAGTTCCAACACCCCCCACCATAAGCAGGGACACCTCATACCAAACCATGCCACCCAAGGCTTCGTCTAACCTCGCCTTGAATAAACTTGAAGTCATATTGCTTAAGGCACAATTCAGTAGCCCAGGAGACAGGCTGATTCTTAGTAACACATTCTTTAAAAACACAGGTTTACAGTACAACAGTCATTTTACAGATCAAGCATTCTATAAAACTTTTTGCCCCCTATCTCTGCGCTTGAAAGATGCAAGAAACTCCTGCACATTATCATGTAGACACTGAATGATAATGTTTCCTTGGAATGACTAAACTAACAATCATAGCTTTCATACAACACAATTTATATGTTTTTATAAAAAAATTAAGTGGTGTTGAAACTCACCTTCATTACCAAAATTCCTTTAATGACATGATCAATAGCCCCATAATCTAAATCATCCTGTTGTTCAAAGCAAAAATATTCTTTCTTTCTTGGGAGAAATAACTTTAATAAGTTCAAGATGTTACTGGAATAAAGGCTACTGGCTTGAGTAGCCATTCTGTTTGGCAAGTCCTTGTAGCCAGTGTTCACCACACCCTGATGAGAAAGAAAAGAAATAGTTGTCAAAGCTTTCACGTATTGGAAACTTTTCACATGTTCGCCACAGATCTGAAGCCTGTTTTATACATGCTAGTAAATCAAATTTGCATATTACTGCAGACATGAGTTACTAAAGCTTTCTTTACAAGTTAAGGATTCTGTTTAAAACTAATAGCTTTCTCTGATGCATGACCAAAGAGAGTCAGCAGTTTTGTCAGGAAGCCAGAGACTAAATGAGCTGGGAGGCCAGTCAGGGAACTGGTTACAAACCATATGGTGCTTATTTTTGAGAATAAGAAATCCACTGCTTCTTCAAATTCGAAAACACCTCATGATTGTCTGATAAGAATCACATTGCACAATGTGTTTCACAGATCAATTGCACTCCAGTCAATCCCAAGGAAGAAGATACAGATACCTTCAAAACTTAAATTCTTTGCAAATACATCTGGATAAAGATCATGTTTCTTTAACATCCCTTCATATTATTATGAAGGCAGAACATCAAAAAAAAAAA
>NDXB01021640.1:297977-311746 GCA_002631895.1 Agapornis roseicollis | reverse complement strand
CACACTGCAGTCAGCTCATGTTCATTTTCTCATCAACCACTACCCCCAAGTCCTTCTCTGCAGGGCTGCCCTCAACCTCTTCTTTGCCCAACCTGTAGCTGTGCCTCAGATTGCTCTGACCCAGGTGTATGACCTTGCACTTTAAGGCATGGTTAAACTTCATGAGGTTGACATCAGCCCACCTCACAAGTATGTCAAGGTCCCTCTGGATGGCATTCCTTCCTTCCAGTGTATCCACCGAACCACATAGCTTGGTGTCATCGGCAAACTTGCTGAGGGCACACTCAATTCTCCATGTCAGNTCCTTCCTTCCAGTGTATCCACCGAACCACATAGCTTGGTGTCATCGGCAAACTTGCTGAGGGCACACTCAATTCCACTGTCCATGTCAGCGACAAAGATGTTGAACAAGACTGGTCCCAACACCAATCCCTGAGGGACACCATTCGTCACCGGCTTCCAGCCAAACACTGAGCCATTGACCACAACTCTCTGTGCGCGGCCATCCAACCAGTTCACACCTTGTTGTTTCAAGACTGACAGTTAGGTCATGCTCCTGAGAACTGGAAATAGTGGTTTGGGACTTCTTCTTGTGTCTGTCCTCAGAATGTTCAATTATCTGTGTACCTGTAAGATTTGGTAGATAAAGGCAGTTTTGTCAAAATGCTTTTGCTTTAAAGCTATATTCATGTTTTAATATAATTGGTATGATGACAGTGGCAGTATAATGATTTTGTGGTAAAAAGGAGAGAAGGGATTCTAATACCTGTCATAGATGTGTTTTTATCAGACTTGCTCTTTGAGAGTAGAGCATAGATAGGAAACTGCTGATAGACCTCAAAATATAAACATGACTGCTTCATTGGAAATAAGATATTGATTGTGCTATAGTTAGCATAGATACTGTTACCTGAAGGACATTATCTGCAAAGGTAGAAAGGAGGTAAGCCTTTTGTGAACATGTACAGTTAACATTAGAGAGATTAGAATTAAAAATCAGTAAAATATTGCTTAACAATTTTTTCCTGTCTCTAAGATAGAAGCATAACTTTGCTTCACCTTCCAAAAAGGCATAAGACATTTCAAAGTGACCTGAGAAAGTATGTGAGAAAAAGGTGTACCATAATAATGTATTTTGATATAATGGTTGACCTTGGGTCTCTACAGGATGTCTGTGGCACCAGTTCAACATAGCATTTAAATGTATGCAGATGAAGAGCTTAATGAACTGCTTAGAGACATCCTTGGAAACATTTCCAAAGGACTTTTGGATCAGGGCTGTCTTAAAAGCACTGCTGTTTTGTCAGTCAGGCCTTCAAGATATTACTTTGAAAATAACCTGCAGAATGAAGCTTCCATAATCAGTATATTTGGAACCTTTGGAGCTATTTCAAAGGAGGTGATCCTGCCCTTCTACTCTGCTCTCGTGAGACCTCACTTGGAGTATTGTGTGCAGTTCTGGTGTCCTCAACATAAAAAGGACATGGAGCTGCTGGAACAAGTCCAGAGGAGGGCCACAAAGTTGATCAGGGGACTGGAGCATCTCCCGTATGAAGACAGGCTGGGAAAGTTGGGACTGTTCAGCCTGGAGAAGAGAAGGCTGTGTGGAGACTTCATAGCAGCCTTCCAGTATCTGAAGAGGGGGCTATAGGGATGCTGGGGAGGGACTCTTCATGAGAGACTGTAGTGACAGGACAAGGGGTAATGGGTTCAAACTTAAACAGGAGAGGTTTAGATTGGATGTAAGGAAGAAATTCTTTCCTGTTAGGGTGGTGAGATGCTGGAATGGGTTGCCGAGGGAGGTTGTGAGTGCTCCATCCCTAGCAGTGTTCAAGGCCAGGTTGGATGAAGCCTTGGGTGGCATGGTTTAGTGTGAGGTGTCCCTGCTTATGGCAGGGGTGTTGGAACTAGATGATCTTAAGGTCCCTTCCAACCCTAACTATTCTATGATTCTATGATTCTATGGTTCTATGATTCTATTTAATTCCCTGTTATTTCTGTGGATTATCTTCTTTGGTTATTCACTGTTAAGCTGTTGCATATTCACAGTATGCATCAGCATGTCCACAGAAAAGTTCTGCAAACACAGAAGTTGTTTCACCCCAAATGTTTCTGAAGCTATTTATACTCCTGTTACTTATTTATGGAAGAATCCATTTCTACCTTAGTGGCAATATCTTCCCTCTGAACAAATCTTAATCCACCTGCATTTACAGTGAACTCAGAGGATTGCCTCAGGTGCTGGGTGATTCACTGCAGACTATTATTTTGATATTGGCATACTTCTTTTGCGAAGACAGATAAAAAAACTGTGAACAAGAATTGCATGCTCTCCTGTCCTAGCAAACCACTGTTGAACTTGAGAAGTATGTGGGGCAGAAAGGTTATGTATGTTCAAATTGGTAAGCCGTGGCTAAGCTGCTCATCATGACATTATGTTAATTTGCTGGGAGAGCATCAACTAGGCAGTTTTTGCATCAGAAGAGGAAAAGAATTAAGAAGTTGCAGTATCAGATAGAAAATACTATGTAGTTGTCAGCATTAGTGAACTCTTTTCCTCCAGATATGCAGATGTCCGAAATTTTTCTCAGTAGTTTACAATGAACACATTGTTCTGCTTTAAGTATTCTCCAGACCTGTTTCACATACAACAATCTTTCATTCCCACACATTATTAAGTCATGAGAAATACTAATTAAAGAAAAATTATTATTTTTTTTTTAGTGGAGTACAGCTACATTAGCTGTGGTTACTGGTTCGATTTCAAATCCAGAAACCACAATAAAGACTGTTTTCCTTAAATCAGATGTGGTGATTAATACGTGGTAGACTTGGGCTCCAGATTTTTACAGCTCTGTTAATTGATCATGAGCCAGAGCCTGGGGCTGTATAATTAAGTTAGCTGGAAAATTAATGCAGGAAATGGCTTCTAGATTTGATTGGTTTAAAAAATCTATGAATACACTTATTTAATCCTTTTGAGTTAAACTTGGTGCCAAAAAAAAAAAATGTTAACTACATCTGCAATTTCATAACTTCAGGGCAGTATTCTTTTTTTGCCGGTGATGTTTGAACAAAATAGTCATCTCAGACCGTCCAGTAAAAGGTCTCTCTGTCACTGGTTAGAGATACTGGATTGTCCACGCCTTTGGTCTGGTGCATATAGGTGCAGACATTAGATTAACTGTGATCTAGGGACCAAATATCCTTACTTGCAGCTCAACAGTGGACCACTGTGCCTGTTTAAATGCCCTCCAAGGTAAAACAAGTTCCATGTGGGTGCAGTTTCATCTTGCACATTGCAGGATGACATGATCATTAATTGATCTTAGGTATTGTGCCTTTATTATGGGAAAGTGGGTATGTCCTCTCATGGTATTTTAAGGTTGAATGAAATCTCCAAACAAGGTTAGAAAAATGTAATGGTAAAAAGATCCTAGAAAGAAGGGCAAGGAGTAAGTAAATTCTCTCTGATTCTGAATTCATGCATTCTCATAACTCAGAAATAAATGCAGCCAGTAATTATACTGAAGTCATCATAATTAAAGTCAGTGCAGTAAGTCAGTGTAATGCAGGAGATGGGGAAACAAAATTTAGGCTTAAACTTGGCATGGTTAAACTTCATGAGGTTGGCATCAGCCCACCTCACAAGCGTGTCAATGTCCCTCTGGATGGCATTCCTTCCCTCCAGCATATCCACTGAACCACACAGCTTGATGCCATTGGCAAACTTGCTGAGGGCGCACTCAATCCCACTGTCCATGTCAGCGACAAAGATGTTGAACAAGACCGGTCCCAGCACCAATTCCTGAGGGCCTCCAGCCAGACACTGAGCCATTGACCACAACTCTTTGTGTTCGGCCATCCAGCCAGTTCTTTATCCACCAAGTGGTCCACCTATCAAATTGATGTCTCTCCAATTCCAAGACAAGGATAGATGAAGATACCAACTGTTTTGATAAAAGGTGTTTTGTTCTTGTTTGTTTTATTGTGCGCTAGTCTAGGTCACACAGTATATTCAGCTTGATCTGTCTTGGATTTGTCACTTAATACCACATTAAATTATTTACTCAACAAGTTTTATGTCTTCATAGGATCATTTTAGGGCTTCTTTTCCTCACAGATGGGAGTTGGTATAAAAGCAAGGGAGAAGGAAAAAACATGATGGACAAATAAAACTGAAACAAGAAATAGCTCTCTCAGGACTTTCTTGCACCTTAATTGCACTTAGACTTGTCAGAGAGAAAGAACCTTAATCAAGGGATATTTAACGGTAATATATGTAGAGTATAAAACATTTTGTTACAAAAACACAAGGCA
This sequence comes from Agapornis roseicollis, assembly GCA_002631895.1. Lineage (NCBI taxonomy): Eukaryota > Metazoa > Chordata > Aves > Psittaciformes > Psittacidae > Agapornis > Agapornis roseicollis. The sequence continues at coordinate 307,426 of NDXB01021640.1, read as the reverse complement.
AAAGGAAAAGCCCATTACTGAAAGTGCACCAGGCAGCAGTAATAAATAAACCAAGACTGAACATAATTGGGGTGAAGGGTTATGGTTGTACAATTAAAGTTGTTATGCTGAGGTGATGTCCTAACATTACTAGCACTGCCAAGAGGCAATTCTCTATTCTAACTTTTAAAAGCAAACTACTGTGAAGGGAGAGAAATCTTTCACTGCTTTATTTCTTTTATTTGGGAGATGCAGAAATGCTAGACCAGAACTGTTTGTCTTAGCTTCCTTGCAGTTCTCGTTATCTAGATGATAAAGCAAAATGAGAACTCACTATGCATTGAATATATCTGCATATCATCCTAATGCATCAGCAGATGATCAAATTAGGAAAAGAAAATCCTGTTGCTCTGGGAATTTAGCTTTTTTAATGTTATCACTGAACATGAACTAAAAGCTTCTACATTCTTAAATTCCAAACCAGCATTTTAATAATGGACCATGGTTAAAGAAATCTCTAATTAACTTATTTATCAGGATAAACTGTTCTGAAAGGAGACTTTTTGTAATTTTTCATACAGCCTTGCTTCTGTCTGCATGAGTAATTAATTGAAACCTTATAAATTATAAAGATTCAATTAAGAAAATCCATATTTATTTCAAGAAACCATTCCAGATTTTGCACTCCTATAGTATTATGCATAGTTCAAGTAAATCTCAGATTGCTTCCAGATATACTTTTTCTGAAAATGAACAGATTTAATGTAAGAATCTGTAGAAAGCAGAAAAATATAGACAACATTTCAGACTTGACAAGTAAAGTTATGAAGAAGAAGTTATGTCAAATCATTAGTTGAGGTTTCATTTCTTTGCCATCATAGTGGTAATAATTAGCTCAACAAGGATATACAACAACAGCTTGTTTTTCTTCCTACTGGTGATGACTGAAAAATTGTAACTGGGACAGATTCTTTTTTTGTTGGTATTATGTGCTGCCATTTACATCTTTACGGAAAGCACAACCAGTGTCATTATGTTTAATTAGCATTTACCATGTACTTTGCTCTGTTGCAAATTACTATATGAAATACACAGTTTGAGGGAGTACAGTACGTTATTCAGAAGCATAGGTTATCACCTTGAATAATAGATTATTTAAGATTATCACCTTGAACACACAAGGGTTTACATGCAAAGGATCCTGTGTTTTTTATTCAGACATAACTTCTACCCAGCTCTGTGTGAAAACTCCAGTGTCAGCTCTAAAAAGTTTTTTCTGTTATTGGCTGTTTCAGTATTGCCAACACCGGGGGCTTCAAAGCAGATTTTTTCATGCCCCACAGAATTGTACATTATGCTGTCTGCAGAAATATTTCAGGGCTGCCTTTCTTCACGGTGGAAGATTGTATGTAAAATTCCAATGGCAAATAAAGATGAAATACAAACTGCAACAACAGTATTTATTAGGAACATTATCCATGTAGGTTTCCATGAACATGCCCCCTCTGCCTGTTTGAATGTGGTTTCTGGGCAGAAATTGATAACTTTGGATATTTCTGAGGGAAATGCAGGCTGGATCTCTGCTCACAGGTGGTCAGTGCACACACAAGGAATCTCGTGTGCAAATCCAACACTCTACACAGTACTGGACCATACAATTCTTTGCAAAAGGTCCTTGGCAGTATATATTTCCAGGACTTTTTGGCAGAAGTAGGTAAACACTACTTTTTCATCCAAATTCTGTATATTTGTTGTGTTTTTCCTTGAAGTTCTCTGCTGTTATAACTAGCAGTGAAGATTCTAAATTGGAACTCCTTGGTCTTCAAAGCCCTTGCAGTCTTAAAGAGAAGAAGCTTAATGGGAGTAGATAATAGCACTGAAGATTAATTTGAGTAAGATTCCAGGTGTACAGTATTTTGGTGACTTTTGTTTGATCAAAAATTGTGAAACTAGCATTAGAACTTAAATTTCATTCATATATAGGGCCATAGAAACTTTTGCATCTTACAGTTATTAAAAAAAGACAATGATGGGTCATGGAACTACAGCAGTCTGTGAAATTCCTAGGGACACTGGGAAAATTCAGTGAATCACAGTCTCAGCACACAGCAAGAAAATGGGGGATGCTGAGGCTTTTTGCCTTTTTCACCAAATAATACCCTTCATAGAACAGATGGGTAGTTCTCTACCTCTGAGGTTACAGTTATTGACATTTCCAGCCCCTAGAAGGCATCACACAGGGACCAGCATGAGTGGCTATAATATTTTTCCAAAAGGAGTAGTTTTATATCATGTGAAGAAATCTCTGTAGACAGGTGGAAACCAATGCAACAACAGTTTCCAGCCCCTCATTTGTACCTAACACACACTGTGGAATCCAGAAGACCTGGTGTCTGTAAACAGTTTCAAACGGGAGTGTGGAATGATGACAGTGAAACTGAAATTCCTTGCCTATTAAAGATGGAACTGAAATTGATCTAGGAACAGTGGTGGGTGCTTCTTCTCTTCAGTAGATATGTCTGAATTTTAAGCCACTCTCAGTGATCTTTACACTGCCAGTCTCTTCAGTCAGTGGTAGTATCATGGAGGAAGTCTAGTGCTGTAGGCCTAGTAAAGCAGGTGGAAACAAGGCAGCGCTTGCATTGAATAAAAGGTAGTTGGAACAATTGTAAGAGTTATTTTGAGTGCCTGATTGTATGCACTTTATTGCAGTGGGGAACTAAGACACACACACACACACACACCCAAAGCACTACTGTAGGCAAGATGAAAAAGTGCCCTTCTTCTATCTATCCTAATGTGTTCATCATAGCAACTCTGACGAGCCCTCTTCTGTAACTTTTGTACACTGGGGAGTTAACAGAAGTATTAATAACATGGATATCAAAAGACTCATCTTAGTGCCTCCTGTTCTGGTCGCTGTTCTTTTCAGGAGTATTAGTGACAGCACCACTTAAAAGCACAGCACTTGGGTGATAAGGTTCCCACTCAATTTGACACATGAGAATTGTATTTTTTTGCATTACTACAGACAATGGAACCATTAACGCACTATCAATCACCCAGCTCGCAGCACAACCTGCTCTCTAACAAGAAGCCCTGGGGCAAAGTTATAAATAGACACAAGTCAACCTCCTTGACCAGTTGCAATTGTGAAAGATGAATTGTAAATTGTTATTGGGCCTCTCTCCAGGCCTTCCAAAACATGCCAGCATGCACATGGATACTCAGCTAGGGACGTTCTGTTTTATTAGAAAGCTCTGAGGGATGGATCTAGAGCTAGGTCCGTTCTCCTTTCCCAAGCAGTCATTTTAGATGTCTTCAGTAGCTCTGGGCCATTTGAAAAAGCTGTTACACTGGCTGTATTGAGGACAGCTCCACAGGCAGTGAATGTATGGGTGTAAGGAATATGCCAGGAAATAAGGTGCCAGGGCAGAGAATAAATTTACATTGTTGTGAATGTCAGGAAAATTAAACCTAGATAGGCCTTCAGACATAGATTTTTTTTAATTATTATTATTATTTCTTTATTTGCAAACTGGTTGGTTTGGCTCCAGTAAAATATCTGGATTCATAAAGTACTCTTCTCTCTTTTACTGATTCTCTTTCATGGGAAGTGAGTGGAAGCTATTTTAATTGTTTTTCTTAGAGCGAATGAGATCACAAACAGCCGCAATCTCCTTTTATAGTTCTTTGTTACCTGGCATGAAGGGCTAGTGCAAGCTTTTAAAAGTAGGCAATTCTAGCATAAAAGTAGGGTGGTTAAGGTCTGTGATTCTTCAATGACTTTCACTGACAGCTTTATCTAAATTCAACTGCTCACTCTTCTATTCTGTAGTGCAAATCCTGAGAGAAGGTAGCAGTGAAATATCTCACTGTTTTCAGCTGAAATGTACTCCATCCCTTATGCAAAGGGATTTGCTCATGTGAAGAAGTATAATTTACACCTTCCTGTGATGGCCTTTGTGATTTCAGCCTGGGATGTAGAAAAAAATCCAGGTGTATTTACTGAAGTTGTCTATAAATAGGCTTAAAAGCAGTGGCTTATCTTAAGGTTAACAATAAGTTGTATTTACAGTGCTAATAAACTAGACCACACAGCTTTGTTTTGATTTTTGCCTGAAGTATAGACCTGTGTGGTCTAGATGGATGGTATCAATTACATTTGAAAGCCTGATAAAATAGAATGCAGATGATTTATGTAGCTGATGGCAACCTCTCGATAAAAGCCACATTATTAGTAAACCTTTGTGTATATATATCCTTCTTATTCTTGTGAATGTTCTTTTTTAATGCATGCATCTTCCTTATTTTCATGAGCTTTTCTCAGTGGTTGAGGACAGCGGATTATGATGATTTTACTGCAATTTACTGTGAGAAGTAATCAAAGCATGTTCTGCAGATAGCAGTGTTGCATGTTCCTGCACACATAATCACATACACTTCCACATAATTTTTCTGTCAACTGCTGAAACTGAGAAACTTACAGGCTGAGAAAGTATTTTTATCAAAATAAATGAAAACTATTGCCTAAATCTCTGGTTTTGAAAACAGGACCTTCAGAAGTCTAAAACACTCAGAATTTCAGGTAATTGTGCATTGCCCTGTCTGTACACTGCTTTAAGACTATGCTAGCGTAAGTGAATAATTTAGCACTTAAGATGCTAAAATGTATGTGCTGTAAAATTGTTATTCCCTATGTTATTTCCCTATGTTTTTACAAAGTTATGTGAAAAATAGGCAAGACATGAAAACTCTTACGACAGAGCATGGTTTCCTCATGCTGCAGAAACTAATTTGAAATTGGTTGGAAACGAATATTGAAGCATGTCAAGAAGGAAGCCATAGGGACATTCATACTTCCACATTAAGTGAGAAACATTCTCTGAAAGTCCCCTGTTTGGCAACAAACACATGGGCATATGCATAGGTATTTCTAAATAATAGACACAGTGAAAATGTTTCTAGCATTTTCAATGAGATTTAAATTCTGATTACATTAAAAAATGTAAGGGAGAAAAAACTGATTTTTGTATTTTAATAGTGTTTATGTTTCTTAAATGCCACCTTGTGACAAATTATGGTTTCTAAGTTTTGATGTTGAAAAGGTGGAATTACTGTATATAACCTTTTTGAACTTTAAATACACACCTGCAATTGAATTATTTTGGCCCAAATTGGGGCCAAATTATTGTAATTTTTTAAGATTTAGAAAATTAATTTTCTAGGGACGTGTTTTGAACAATCATTTAGGGATGCAGGAAGTGTGACTTTCTGGAATGGAAAAGGCTTGTTTAATTTATTGCGGTGGGATTTTATTGTGTATAAGAATCTCATTTGCAGCTGGCATTGCTTAGCATTTCTGGTGCATCGGGCTGAAATTCCAGATGTGTGAAGAACAGTAATGTAATTGTTTCAGAAAACCAAATTTTGGAAGAAAAGTTATTACAAGTCCTCCTTGGATTTAATCTCACAAATGTGAACCTTAGGTCAGAGGTCCTGGGTTTAAAAATACAATTGGGCCAAGATATAAAACCCCATCAGTGCTATATATGAGCATTTTAGTATAGGTATCACTTAAATTTGTGAGGACCTCTCAGCTAAAGTGTCCAAGTGTTTCCTCTCAGTGAATTCACTGCCACTCATGACAAACTGAGAATCACTGGGGACCCAGAATTCAAGCTTTGGCTGCTGAGGTGATGTGATTCAAGGCTTGGCAGAGGTCTAAATATTCATCGCTCCTCAACTGCATGTGTTTCACAAGGCTTGCAGAGCACAGCCACATCTTGCTATTTTAGAAAGAAAGCAAGCATTATTTTGCTTATATTGCAATTAGATTGTTGACATTTCCAGCAGAGCAGGGGTCAAATTTTGTGCAATGTTTCATGTGGTCAGGATGGAAAGATGACTAAATGATTTTATCCTTTCCTGTTTCTGGACTGTTCCAGAGGCTGGTGTGGCTTTTCTAATGGATGGCATCCTTTTTGCTTACAGCAGTTTCCTGCATCCCCTGATATTCTCTCTTCCTCTTTGTCCTTCTTCTGAGATCAAAATGCTTTTTTTAGTGCCTCTCCACTGCCAAAGGGAGCTAATGGAAACAGGAAAACTGTACTTCTTTTCTCTACAGACCAGAGTTTCTCTAGCTAAGTGTAACTTTCATCTTGAGATTTACACTCAGGATGAGCATAAAACCAACAAAGTTGTGTGTTTGCAGTTTGTATAATGATGAGGTGCTGGAGAAGACCTATGAAGAAACATAGGGTTCCTCATAGCTAAGCATGTCTAGTACCTGCATAAGGAACCATGACAGCTTGCAACATTTTTTCACATGCAGACTACAGAGATTCTGAGAAAGAACTATGTAGGAAGCTGACACAGAGCATATTATGTGCCCGTGACTGCTTTTTAAAACTCCTTGTGGATGTATTATGGCAATTACTTTTAACTGCATGACCGCAGACAAATGGTTTTGCAAGGACATCACAGTTGTGCAAGCAGGAAATGATATAAGAGGGGATGACAGTCCTCTTCTACATAATATAGAAGATAATATTCTAGGACCCAGGAGAGCTTTTTTTACCTATTCAATTCCCACAAGATTCCGGTGTTGCAAGCAAGAGGGAGCAGATACAATTATTTTGATATTTCACAATATCACGTTGTTTGACTTTGGAGATGCAGTGTTCTTTTATAATGTAGTTACAGCTCTTACTGTAACTGTCTCAAATGGTATCCCTTGTCCTTGGCTCTCCAAAACCAAAGAGAAATATAGAGCTTTTGGTTTTGAATGAAATTGCATATTAAATTCCCTGCTTTCATTTTCTTCACCAGAGCTCACACACACTCCTCAAAGCAAGAGTGAAATCAAGGGATATATAAAAACCCACAAGCAACAATAAAATGACAGCCAACACAAGGTTTTCTTCTTGATTGTTCTTGTGTAAAAGGATATGAATGATCCTCAAGTGCCTAAATTTCTTGACTACCACAGGCTCATCCTTTTGCAAGAACATAATTTTTTCCTTTAGCTTGAGCTGTAGATTTTGTTAGATTGGTAGCAGTGATCAAAGCAGTAGTCAACAAGACTCTTAGCAGAGATGCTGAGGCAGCATTCTTTCCTTCCAGGTAGTAGAAGGAAATAAACATCTTAAACTCTCTTTCTGTACAGTTTTAATATGGGAATAGTAGTGGAAGACCTGTTTTTGCAAGTAGGAAAGCTAATCATAACTCTGCTTTCTGAAGTAGCATCTCCCAGTTTCTGTTACCTGAGAAGCAGCTAAAATGAAGTACTTTTGACACAGCATAAGCCAGTTCTTTGTCAACGTTTCATTATGTAGCCCCTGCTGATTTTTAAAATCTGGAGTTTTCATATACTGAACACAGATGGAGAACAAAAGGAACACAATGATTGATTTTACTCAGTCATTAAGGAATTTTTGAGATAGCTCATTAATGCGAGGTGGACAAACTAAAGATTGCTTTTTAAGGAAGACATAAACTGATAATCAAATTTTATTAGTGCACCTTAGGTCTTTATTTAGGTTATCATGAATCATCTGCACAATGCAGTCTTTAGGCTTTAAAACTAGGAACAGAAGTAAAAGTTGTATTTTCTATAAATTAACCTGACATTTGCTATTTTTGAAAAGCATTATTTTATAATTAAACTACTAAAGAAGAGACAAAAAATCTGATGACTTAGTTGAGTTTAAGAGACATGAAGAAGCCTGGGCTGTGACTATATTACAGTGTTGATATAAAGTGATGTAACGTAATGTAGCGTACCATAGCAATGTGACATAATGGTATGCAGTAATATATAACAACCTGCACAATAGCATAAAATTATTATTGTATCTGCCATAAGTGAAAAGGTTCAAGTCTATGTAAAATAATTAAGTGCATTAAGTAAAATTTTTGTCTGATTTGAGTTCAAATACAATAATCTCTTTATATTATAAGAAAATTTGCTTATAACACAATAAATATGTGTGTGCACTTTAAATATATACTTTGCACACAAATATATCATATGTGGTCATATATTTATATATTTACACATGAAATTACTTCTGGAAAGTAATAACATGCCACTTCTGGCATTATTAGAATAAAATATCTATTTATGGATAGAAAACATTCATTGCTGGAACACACGCTACTCAAAATACTTCTGTCACAGATACTTCTAAGAGACTCTAATCTTGTCCTTGATACTTGGGCAACTAAAGACCTCATAAAATCCAAAGGTGTACTAGAAATGCAACACAGTCTGGTAAAGTACAAATTCAAAGAAACAACAGGAAACAAGTTCCATTTGCTTTAGAAGTATCAAACACCTCGACTAACAGAACTGATCTAAAGTCTATGAAATTCAGTGACAGCTAAATGTCATTTAATTAACTTTGATGACTCATTCATCAAACCCCTAATTTACACTGGATCTCTGGACTTCTTTGTTTTTCAACATAGATTCATATAAATTAACACCTCCTAAGTTAGTCCTCCTGTAAATTTTCTGTTCTACTGAAAAAGCTATGTTTGATCTGGCTTCCAGGGAAGACATGGAAAAATGCAATTAGCATTTAAGTTTTGGTTTGGAATTCCATGCACATATTTGGGAGGCCATGAATGTAGCACTAAATAAATAAACAGATCAAATAAATTAACACATTATTAAGTTTTAGAGAAATAAATGGTCTGCTGAGTAACAATAGAACAAAGATTATGAAAAGCAAACCAGAATCTGTCTATTTAAGATAATATTATTTCAAAGCCAGATTGTTATTTTCAGAGCTAAGTGAAAAAGTTTTTCAAATGAGACTGAAAACAACCTTTCTGTGGTCATATGTCATTTGAGTGAAATTTTCTTAGGGGAAAAAGGAGAAATTAAGAAGATAAGTGGAATAGCATGAAAATGTTAAAGTTGTTCTTTGTCTTAAAAATATGTATTGAAATCCACTCTAGGTCATGTCTTCTGTGTCAAAAACTATACTTGATGATTCATTTTAGATCAGAATGAAAGCAAAATTTGAAATAAATGAATGTCCCATGAAATGGAATTCTACTGGTTGTCTAAATCTGCCTGTATTTATGTAAGCTAGAACTTCATCTTCAGGCAAACTGTAACGCAGGGAGCACTCTCCAATGCACTAACCCCTCTCTTGACATTTTAAATTAGAAAACAAAATTTTGGTTGTTAGTATATTGTTGTTTAGATGTGAAGTGAAAAAACATTTATTAGGTGGTGTATCTGAATGGCTTTACTGGCTGTGACTATTTTAGGGAATGTGAGTCTTGTTAATGCTGCCTTATATGCTGGAAAGCCACATTGTCATTTTCCTGTGGTGGAATAACTTTTTTATATCAACAGCAGTGGATACTCAGGAAATACTAATGTGTAGTGCTTGAGCACTAAATTCAAGCAATGCTTCCACGAGGTATTGCAGAGCATGTTCTCGGTAAAAAAT